>VWZO01021191.1:543283-779000 GCA_013396975.1 Bucco capensis
GCCTGGGGGCCGCCGCGGGGATAGTGGGGAGGCCGCAGAGGAGAAGGAGGCGCCGCTGGGGAGCCCAAGGGGCGGCTGCTGGTGGCGGGGCGTGCTCGTGGCGTGCCGGGGTCTCCGCCGGCGGCGGTGGGGTGGGCCTCCGACCCCGGTCGGGCTGCAGGGTCCGGCCCCAGGCGGGAGCGAGTCCTCTCAGGCGGCGCTTGGGGCGCGCGTTACCCGCCGCGCGGCTCCTAGCGCTCATAAAGGANTCTGTTGAGGCGCATCCAGCCCCGCTTGTCAGCCCTATTGTTGCAGAGACAGTGAGTCACTTAATCTCCCGCTAATTCTCCGGACTTCGCTGGGCCGCGGCTGTTTGTTTGTTTTCGCTTCCTTGGGGCACCTAATTTCTGGCGGCGGCCCCACTGCGGCGTGTCTGTGCCTCCCTGGTACTGGGGGAGAAGTGGAATGAGGGAGAAAAAAGAGCCTGAGAAAACTTAAGGAGAGTTGGTTAGTTTGGGGAAGCTGTTACCGCTGCCGGCTCCGCCAGCCCTCCGGTAAAGCGGGGGTTCCCCAGGGGCTCCCTCGCGCCAGGGACGCAGGTACCTGGGGTCCTTCTTCACTTGGGGCCGGGTTCCAGTGTCGGGTGTCAGCCCCAGCCCCGTGGTGAAGTACTGCTTGTGCCTTTCTCCCTGTGCCCTGCAAGGTGGTCAGAGGAGCGGGGGAAGATGAATTCCCAGCAGCAGAGGATGGCCGCTATAGGAACTGACAAGGAACTCAGCGACTTGCTGGACTTCAGTGCGGTAGGATATTCTTTGAGGTCTTCTCATGACTTCTGCGTGGTAAAGCGAGCTGAGGAGTAGGGGCAGCAGCGTGCAGAGCTTGGCTGGGTCCATCTCAGCCAAGTTGGACACCTGAACTTTGATGTAATGTCTAGACTTCCAGATTTAATACTGTAATACCAGCTGGGTCAATTGGTTTAACTGGTTAAAATCAGGCTGACCCAGTGATGGCATAATCTAATAATTAACATTTGTTAAGCTGGCATGTGGCTCCGGTACTTTGACTTTTTTCTTTCTTTATTCTTTAAACAAAACAAAATGTAATGCATATAAATAACATAAGTGATTCATTGATAGTTTTGGTTTAAAAAGTTGTACTTTATGTGTCATATTTTTAACAGCTTTCAAAAATGTGCTTGATTTATAAACATAGTAGAAAACGTCTGCCTCTCAAAAGCGATCTTTATTCAGTGACTGAAGTCATAGCTCAACAAGAAACATATTTTGAGTAGCAACATTTAAGATGTATAACTGCTTTAAATTGCCATAGTAGGTCTCTTTTTATTTTATTTTTTTAAAGTTGTTTATGTAGAAAAGAAATTTTAGTGATATTAATAAATGCAAGGAAGTACTTTAGCGTATTGGCCTTATGGGTCTTACATTCTGTTTATTTGCTAGCAGAAAAATTAAATAATTGTTTCCTATTAATCTTTTTTTTTTTGCATTTACATTAACAGTTTAGCACAGAGTTTCAAAGCTAATTTGAATGCATTTTTTTTCTTGTTTTGCAGATGTTTTCCCCACCTGTTAACAGTGGGAAAACCAGACCAACTACGCTAGGAAGCAGCCAGTTCAGTGGATCAGGTAGGATGCACCCAGCATAAGCAAAGTTCATGTAACTAGGTCTTGATGTTCTAGCTTAGTCTCCATGTGCTTGATGTATGGTAATCTTTCATTTGTACCTTTCTCAAATGTGAGGGCACATTTTGTAGACTTTATCCAAAATTTTCCTCTGTATGGTTTAGACTACTTGTCCCAGTACAGTGAAGTGTTAAGTATCTGTGGTCACAGTGACATGGAAGTTGTGTGGTGTGTTATGTTAAAAACGAAAGGCCTCTTTGTGTGTGTTTGATAAAACTAAACCACCTGCTTCAGTTGAAGACTTTCCTAGTCCTTGTAAGAAAGGTAAAAATACTGTAGTGAAATGCCAAATAAACAGTTTTGACTCAAGGATGTATTTTCAAATGTGGTTCTTAAGGAAAATGTAAGGCTAACACAATCTCCTACTACTATGTAGTTCTCAAAGTCCTGGCAAATAGATTTCTCTCATGTTAAACCTTGTCAGTGTATCTGGAAAATAAGTAACTGTATTTACATGTTGAATGTATTTCCTGACTTCAGTGACTTTTAATTGAGGTCCAACTAATGGCTCTTTGCAGAGATCTTTCAGCTAAGGTGTGGTAGGAAAAAGTGCAGTTTTTTAACAGATAGCTTGTCTCATTCTTGTAAATGGTATGTTTATTGCTACTTACGAAAGAGAAACTCAGGTAACTTTTTGATACTATGTTCTTTTTTATGTATGCTTATTTTCTGTGAATTTAGTGATATTTTTGTTTTTATGAATGCAACGAATCAATGCTTGTGTCTTTAGTTAAGGTTAATGAAAGCAGATTTTTGGAATGCCAGTAGAGTGAAGTAGTTGCTTGAAGTTGTGCAGTAGCGTTGACTCTTTTTGCCTCTTACGTTGTCAGAGTCCAAATTGCACCCTGTGTTTTAGTGACACTTCAGAATTTCTGTTTTTAAAAGCATCTTAAAAATATGAATTGTAATTCAATGAAAATATGTAGGAAATGTTGTACTTGCTTGAAGAAGAAATCTGCTTTTTCTCTCCTAAAATATGTAAGTGCTTTTGTCTTGTTCTTTGAAAATATGTCAAGTTTAAATTATTGTCAATAGTACGACAGCAAACCCATGTAAGATGTTAATTTTTCTAATAATCAAAATACTCGATACAGTTGTTTCTCAAAAGCCTGTTTTAAAAGATATTTGGCCTGCTAAAACTTACTGTGGGGAGCACAGCCTCAGCATATCATCCCCCTTTCCCCTTGCTTTTTCTGGACAAGTAGAATAATTTTCTGTTAAATAATAGAGCTTTTATATATATATTTATTTTTTTTAGTTTAGTTTTTAGATCAGTTGTAGGTAATGTGGCTTGCCCTCTTTGTAGGTGATGATTCCCCTTCTTTCCTTGGATGACTTGGAGAGAATGCCAGAATACTTAGCTTTTTTGGGGAAAACAGTTTAGGAATATGGTGTATCATCACATAAGAAACCAGTCATGAACAGTTACACTGCAGCTGTCGAACAAGCTACAACCTCACCTGAATTCCTGTGGAAAATATAATGATACATAGTTGTGGATATTAATTCAAAACATTTCTAGTTGTAGAGATTTACTGTTTAGTGGGATTATATGCCCTAATTCTTGTAGTGTTATGACCTCAGCCTTGACCTATGGGGATTACTCTGCTGGAGTGAGAGGTGACAAACTTCTATGTTGTGTTCTGCATCGATGTTAAGTGTTGCAGAAAGACTATGTTAAGGCCACTGATGAAGTATAGACATTTAATTTCTAGCACTCTATTCTAATTGTGATCTTGCTTTAATTTCAAGTGTTTTGTAACTTCTAGGACAAACATGTTTGAAAACTTTTTTTACTGCTAGAGGCCACTTTTTAAAGAGAAACATGAAAGGAGGAGGTGTTTATTCCTTTGAATTCCTATGATATTTTAGTATCAAAAAGCACAGTATGCACAGATTTCTAAAAATAACTTTTGAAATGTTATCTTTGAATACAGAATAGTACCTCTTACAGAGACTTTCTGTGATTTTGATGGCAGTTACAGAAGTGAAGCTTGCTTTACTACCTTTCCCATTAAACTCAGTTGTTTTATTTTTCTGATGTCTTTACAAGCAATGCTGAAGGAAACGGTTTTCCTTTTCTTAATTGGAATAAGAATGTGTTTATTCCAGAGCCCCCTTTTTGTCATTTAAAATAAACAAATGTGAAAAAACCTCCCCCCCCTTCTCTCAACCTGTCAGTGATTTGAAATGCAGCCTAATGGCCCTCGTTAAGGAGATGAAAATCAATTGCTTCTCTGTGTGGCTCATAAGACTGTGTTTCTAGGAAATCTAAGTTAGAAGGAAGGAGTGGTCATGATGCATTTTTCTTACCACCACTCAAGCCTCCAGTTTAAAAGAACTAATTAGTTGCTGTTTGAAGATGGTTAAGTTCTGTTTGTTTTTCAGGTGTAACTTTGTAAAATGTTGGAAATATTAGGGTGTATGTTAACTAATTCTGAAGCAAAAAGCTCAATATGGTATAATTCTGCAATATTTCTGTTGATTGTGCTGTAAAAATGTGTGTAATTGGGTTGCATAAATAAAATGGCTAGTATGACTGATGTCTATAATTTGTAAGAAAATACTGTCATGGATAGCTAAGGTGTGGTGTTGAGGCAGGCTTGCTTTCTACAGGTCAGTCAGTTATGAATGAAAGCTGTAGATGAAAGAAGTGAACTAATCTGATACATCATAGTATCTTATGACAGTAAGTTGTGTAAGCTGCTGATAAAGTCAAATAACTTGGTCAGACTCATAGTGAAAATAAACATATTGGAAAAGTAACTTGATGTGTAAGTCAGTGAGCTAAGCCACAAACTATTCCTTGTCATACCTGTTGTAATTATCTCTTGTTTAAAATAGAACTTTCCTTTCTTATCTTCTCCAAAACCAACTTGTGAAGATAAAGCCATTTCTGTCGTAGAAGTTGTAGAAGTCATCAGAGGTCAGAGATAGTTTCTATCAGGCTTTTTGATTGGGCTCTTTTACAGATTTTATTTAAAATTATTTTCTTCTGTTACTACTCTGGGTAATGGCAATATTTATGATTTGCAGTGGAACTGTTTTGCTTTTGTCAAAACCACAAAGTGTATGCCAATACAAGCCTGTATGGTTACTGATTTTGCTGAATGCACTTTATTTATTGCAGTAACTCCATTCAAATCTAGTCGAATAGCATTGTTTTTTGCATGTGGCTGTGCACACAGTCAAAAACCTGAAGTAAGATAATAGGGGTGTTTAACAGAATGCAATGTGGTAAGAGTTACTGCTCAAAAGCTAAGTTGTCAAAATATGGTACTTCTTTTACACGTAAGCTTCTTCTGAAGTTCATGGAAACATGAATATACATGTTTTTGTGTGGACAGCTTTGGGCACAAATTCTGTGCCCAGATATTCCTTGTAGAACACCTGCATTCAAAAAACCTTCTGGATTTATCTGTTTAGATATTCATTAGTATCAGCATTTCCTTGTAAAACAAACAAACAAAATCCAGGAAAAAACCTTGGGTGAGTTACCTGGATGGGCAGTGTTTTAAATCCTGTGTTCGTTGAAGAGAAAAGGCACTCAGTTCTGACAGCTGAATCACAGACTTGGAGCAGACTTTTTATGTATCCAAATGAATGCTCCTAACCTTTCTAAAGACATTATTCTTTCTTTTTATTGGAACTATGATTCCTAACAAGAATTGGTTGTATGATGCCATTCTGTGTGTTTCTGGTGCAGCCTCCCATTGAGGTGCAGGAAATTTCTAGTGCCTACTCCTGATCGCTGAATGAAGGAGTTGATGAGAAGTCTCTCTAGTCACATAGTCTGATCCTACAATGGGTTAGGTCATGACAGACTCCCTTTAAATTAGGGAAAGAAAAAAGTGGAAGGCCTGTATTTCTGAAATGTGATCCATATTTTTGATTTTGTCATTTACAATACGTTATGATCCTGTCTGGTTTTCTTTGTTGTTCTAAAGAACATAAGCGTACTGTGTATTAAATGCCAGAAATCTAGGATGGCCTGTTAAAACAAACATTAGGTCATAAACACTGGGCTTTTTTATTATTTTTATTATCTGTTTTGTCTTCTAGCTCCATTAAAAGTGAACCAGCAGACCTTGTAACTTGGTATTTCATCTTAGGTCTGAGGGGTGTTTAAATTCTGTCCTCTTCTGAAGAGCCTGGGAAGAGCTGTAAAAGCCTTGTGCTTGAAAGCAGAAAGGTATCTGTAGCTTCTTTCTCTCTTTAGTTGTTTGTAGGGGAAACCCATGGATTACCCTTCAGATGGACTGAATGCAAGTGAGACTGAAATATTTCTATCTGGATCACTCCTCACCTATTGCAGTTTGAAACCTAGGAGGGTTGTACAGCGCTAGTAACTATGACTCTGAAGCTTACCTGTTGACAGCCTCTGTCTCACTGTTGCTATCTCTTTTTCTCCTCCCTTTCCCTTACCTTTGGAAAGGTAAGTTATCAGACACTCCTTGGACAATCTTGAAAAGTACAGCATATAAAAGGGCTAAGTAATTGCTTCTTTATTGCTGTTGAAAAAGGAGGAGGGGGAAAAAATGGACAAATGGAGGGAACTGATAGCCCAGCTTTAAAGCAGTCTCTCACATGGTGTTTGTGGTCATGTGGCTATTGAAGTTTTTTGTGATTTTTTTTTTTTTTTTTTTTAAAAGAAAAAAAGGAGGAAGAAGCTAAGTTACTGGAACAGTTAGGTGTCCTGAATCTAGCTTGGTGAGCAGATGATTTTTCTAAGTAGCGATGGCCAGTCCTTCAGTTTGTTTGCTTGTTTTTTTGTTTTGTGTTTTTTTTTAATTAATATGAAAGTCTAGATGTTCCCAGTTCTATTGTATACCTCAACCTGATTATTTGGAAGTACTTGTGGACTTTTTAAATAATACAATCCATTACTTGCTAGTGAATGTAGGGGCAAGTTGTTTTTTTTCCTATGAGTCTAAAATGAGATAATGATGGTTTTTTTTTAATGTCTTGAATGAATGCCTTGTTTTTTCATTTGTAAAAGAAAGCTGTGTTTGTAAACACAACATTGAAAAACATAAAGGACATACTTTTTTGGTGAAGATGTTAACTGAATACCAAGAATGATCAGAAAAAGCAGCTTTTGTTATATTTAATAATATCACACTGTCTTCAGAGGATAATCAGGCTAAAATGTACCCATCAATCTTTAGGACTTTGTTAGATTCTTGGATGTTAGAGATTTTTAAACATTCTCTTAATTTTTTTTTTTTTAAAGAAGAAGCAGAAATTTCTTTAAGTTCATGTAATGCAGAAAAGTTTGTCTTGATCACATCAAAATTATTGTCACTGGTGTTTTAAAAGGTACTTGGAATGGGGAGTCGAAGAGGAAGAGGTGTGGTAAAGAAGGGTTTACTTTACAATTCTGCTAGTAGGGTAATGCTCTCTGGGAATGCTAGTAAAACCTTAGCATAAAACTAAGGTTTATCTTGGACAGGGAGGTTGTACACTTCCATATTAGTGCTATGGAAGACTTCAAAAACTGCTCATGCTATAGAAATGCATTTAAAAAAGAGCAAAAAGTGTACTTTTCTGGTATTACACAATTACTCTTTATTGGTAAGTGGAAAAGTAAATCTTGTTTACTGCAGTGGACCCGATTTCTTGCTCCTAATCTTCTACAGAGATTGCCTATATTATTCTTCTGTAAGCATCTGAGATATTTGTCTGGTTTTCAAGTCTGCTTTTTTTAGTATTGTAGTCTTTCTGTAGCAGTTGTAGCTGTCCAAGCAGTGGTGTATCTGTGTCTTTATCAGGCTGTTAGTTATATGGAGTTCTAGTAACAAGTTAAACCACTTGCTTTCTCTATTCTTCTTTCCTTTGCATGAAAAAACCGTTGTAAACGTTTTGTTTGTGTTGTGTCTCTGAAAGAGCTCGCTGCTGCTGCTGCTGAAATGATAGAATGGAGAAACCTAAGCTAGACTGAGTTGGAGTTTTACGTAGAAGTGTATTCTGAGCCTTCATTTGTGAAAATTACATTTTAGATGGTGTATTTTTTTCCCCTTTTGAAATAAAAAGATGAATAGGCAGAACTGATTAGAAAAACATACCTAGTAAAACAAAATCCAAATTTGGTCATTTCTAGTTGTGTGCATTTTTCAGGTAAAATACCAATGAGTATCAGACCGTGAATGTGCATGTTCTTTGTGTTAAATGAAATTTAACCAAAGATTACCCTTAATTCAATATAAGCAAGAACTTGGTCCATAGCTGGTGTCTGTATTTGTTCTGTGTAGGGTATGACCCAAATATATTGCTAATTTGGGTATGTATGTTATTGTCTTTGGAGAGTGCATTGATTTCTTGTCCTCCTGTCTTCTTCTGTGTTCATCTTTTACAGACAAAATCTTTAGTGTATTGAGTGGTTCCAAGTCTTACCTAAAATAAAAACTGAATGCACTTTGGTGGTTTTTCTGTATACTACCTGCGTTTTCAACATCCATCTAAAAAGCCAAAATAAACCATTTTTTTTACTTGAATGAAGCAATAAGAAGGGAACCAGACAGAAGATTTAGCAAAACATAAACCAGCGTGGTTCATACCTTTTAGCATGTAATGTGTGAGAAAACTAAAGATTTTAATTTAAAATACTATTGCTTTACAAAGTTAGTTTCTTTCTGTTGGAAGACATGTTGAAAGCCTAAAAGATGTGGATACATGCATTACAAAGTAATTCCAGTTTGCATTTTGCATGCTACAGGGATGTCCTGTAACCAGATATCTCGAGTTGTCTACTGTGGTGCATTAGTGTTAGCTGGATGCTGTGGAGATAAATATACTTCAGAAAATCCTAAAGTATTTTTAGTCTTCTGTAGGAGAATGGAATTCACTGTTTATATTTTTATTTTTTGTTTATTTGAATGCAAGATACTATTGTCTTGGTGTTATCCCAAGAGCTATTGTGGTTATTCTGTGAAATGATTAAACCAGACAGCTTTGCTTGTAGGACAAACATTTTTCGTATTGTGGTTTTGATGATTTTCAATGTGACACCTATCCTGTTCCAGTTTCTTTTTGCAGCAACTTCATGAGTCATAATCCCTGCAAAAGAACACAGCTTAAAATAATCACTGATTGTTTCTTCACAATTCTATTCACTGCCCACTGCAAATAAACAAGAGCAGAAATGACAATATCATTTAATCCTTTAATGTTTGCTTTTGACGTGCAAAACATTCTCTTGTAATAGAGAAGTAATCAGTAAGGAGGGTAGCTTCTCTTTTATCTTCCTGAATGCTAAATGAAGCCCTGGCTCTTAGGAAGAGATGGTGATTTAATGAAGATGACCGAGTTTTGGAGTAATGAAAAAAGCTTTTGTGTATTTCTGAAAATGATGGGTGGTGCTCACCACTGCAGGGTTCAAATGGCTGTTTTCTGTAGTATGTCTTTTCAAAATTAGTGCTTGTGATGCTTAGATACAAGGTGACTGAATGGTATGGTAAACTTTCCTCAGTTTGATTTTTATAAAATAGATCCATCTCTCTGCCACTTTATATGTATAAATGCATGTAATGTCTGACATGTGTTCTCTGCTCTGTGTAATGCTTTTATTTTGGTAACCTTGAAAATATCTCTGATATCATATTCCCTTGCCAGAGGACAGTAATAAGCATCCAGAGAAACAGAGCATGAACTTTATCAATATTACTTGTGACAGGAACATCTGAATTAGATATTTTTCTTGCAAGTACTTGTAAGATGCCGAATATAAAAAGCTTAACTAAAAAAAACCAAAAACCCCAAATGAAAACAAACTACTTTACAAAACCCAAAAAAGCCTCCCCAACACCCAAGTCCCAGTAAAAACCCAAACAAACCAAACCCCTCATCTTTTTTCCCTTGCAGTTCTTATTTCATTAGTTTTTGGAATACTTTTTAATAATTTGTAATATTACTACTTTCAAAGCAAGTAAGATAACATCTGATACTTAAAAGGAAGCAGAGAGATGCTTTAAAGCATAGAGGACAATATCCTCTCCAGAGCACACTCTCCCAACAATCTCTTAGGCCTTCATGAATCAGCAAAAGGGCCTCTTACTTGTCCCTCTTTGTAAGTCAACCTTTTTAAAGTGGGCATTAGTCAACTTCTGTAAAAGTTCATTTAGTCTTTTTTGTTCCACCAAGATTTTAATGGTTGTGATTCTTTACAAAAAGTTTCTACTTCTGTGTAAGTCTTCAGTATATAAGTAGTGTACAGTATAACCAGAAGTAATCTGAAGGTTGCGAAGCTATTTTAAGGTTGCCTGGAACGTCAAGAATGCAACCACATTGTTACATTTCTCACTGTTACAGGAAAGATATATCTGACCATCTGGGTGAATGAACTTAGGTGACCAAACACAAGCTGGTTTTCGACTACTTTTTGAAAACTGTCTTGTAATAAAAGTGCAGAAATGCGTGTGTAACTTAAATTTCCTTTTTATCCCTTTTAATGGCTTGAATTACTGGCTGCTCCCTATGTAGTAGTTACTGTGGCCCTTGCTAGGGGAAATTAGGAAGAGAATAGCTAAATGCTTGCATATTGGAGATGCTGAGAAATACAATTTATATTCTGTGCTAATTATTGTATTTCTTTTGGCCTTTGAACACCCTATATTTGTTTTATAAAGTGAAAAGCATTTTTTGTCTTAGATGCAGCTATTTATTGGTAGGTAGCTGAAGTGCCCTGTGAACTATCCTCAAAAAACCCTGGTTTATACCTTCTGTGTCTGCAAGTACAAACTGGTGTGTATGTGACAATGAGACTTATGCTGCAGTGAGGAATCAGAGTTTGGCCATCTCTCATGTATGTGTCATAGGTTGTCTTTGAATTGGATACTGAAGAACATGCTGTTGCCATAGCAATGAAAGTCCTTTGAAGGCAGGTTTCTTGGCAGAGCTGTTGCATCTCCTAAAGTGCTTGGTGCATTGACCTGAAAGTACCTTGTCAGAATTAGCACATAGCTGTAGTGAAAGAAGTGGAAAGTATAGATTTCTTTAAAATACATGATTTTCTTTTTTTCACAGCTGATTGTTGGTTGAACCCCCTGTTCATAAAGCTGCAGCTTTTTAAAATCTTAGGCTGTGAACAGTTCTTAATACTTAACATACTTAGCTAGAATGCATGTGTAGATTGTGGATTGAGCTGTTGTAATAGCTAACTAGTGTTTATTGCAAAAGTATCACTGTATGGCTCTGTTTCCTGTAGTACTTGTCCCTTTTACTATGTGGAAAATAAATTTTTAGAGTTTCATCTGTGATTTTGGTTACCACAGTTATGAAAATACCTTGCTTTATTCATAATGCTTTTTGACTTAGTATTTTCTTTTTTCTAAGTAAAATGTCTGCCTTGCTTCTGTATTTATTTTGCAGAGCCCTACATGTGACACTAATGGAGATATATACTTCTGAAATTATAGTAAAAATTTATCCTATGTAGGATCCCTTTTTTCAGCAGACATGGCTAGATCTTCATGTCTAACTATTTCCTCCTCAGAGTTTCGGTTTGTACCGAAGGCTATGAATTTCTTCTGTCCCCTCAGATACTTTTTTTTTTTAATAAGTGATGTTTTTTTTCCCCGAGAATGAAGTATGGGAGAATTTTTATAGTGCAGATACTCTAGACAGCAGTTGCATACATTTCTACATGTTCTGTGAGGATGGATTGATTAATTTTTTTCTTACCTAAAAGTTCAAACATTTTTTAAACTGGGGAATACAAAGAAAAACTGAAAACTTCCAAGTTGAGGCAGTTAATGTTACTAACGCTGTACAGCATATTCTTTCATGTAGACTGGGATTTCCTTTTTTACATATTTCTTTATTACTGGAAGATCCTCTAGAAGAATTTTGAAGTTACCCATACAGCTTGCTCTGTCCTTTGTAGCTTTTTATGTGACATATTCTTTAGCTTTTGACCTTCTCTGAAATAGTGAATATAGATAAGAATTAAACAAACACTTCTTTTTTTTTTTTCTCCTTCCAAGTGAAATTAAGGAAGAATGAAATAATTAGTACTTTATTTGTGCTAGAAAATAGCTTTCTAGCTACTGTAGCAGATGTATGTATGTATGTGCCATACTAGTGATCTTTAGAGCTTGGACTTTGTTTTTCAATCCCTGCCCCTTCTTGCCCCTTTCTAAGAGTAGGAAAGAAGCATAGCTTGAAGTTGGCTTGGCCTTGGGAAGTGTTACTGAGCTGCTGCCCTAAACAGTTTAGACAGAATTTGCTACTTGTTAGTTTCTGCATGTCTTGGTCTAACCTGGATAGACAAGTTGTGGTGTAAGTGACCTTGTCATGGTGACCGGATACTGTATCAAGGAGAGGACAGCATTGATTACCCTGAGAGCACGAACTGAGGGAATTAGACTCTGCAATGTGTCTACTTCTTGTTGTTTTCCCTTTTTAAGCAAATTTAATGCTGCATCAGCAGCCATGTGTGCTGAAGCTGTCTAGCTATCCTTGAGAACGACACAACATTAATAACCCAGGCCTCCTTTAACTATTGCCACTTGATCTCAAGTCAGTGTTTGGGGGGAAAAAGGTCTTTCATAGCTCCAACAAAAGTTCTGTTTATGTCTCCTTTTAGCCTTTGAGTCAATACTGATTGAGTAGGCACTGTTTTTGGGATCGTGGCAATAGGCTCACTGAAATACTTTGAGATAAGCTCATTGTGTTCTGAGTATGTAAGTATGTATTAATACTGCGCTGATTTCATCAGGCTTAACAAAGATAGCATTTCAAATGAGTTTAGTATGAGAGGTTAGGTATTTATCTCTTGAAATTCTAGTTCTGAAAGATTTTTATACTTGGATGACTGATTCTAAAATGAAATAAGCAACTTGTAATCCATGTAACAAGCTTCCATCTTGAGATATTAAATACTTTTCAATATTATTTGGTTTTCTGTCTGTGCTACTGTTTTATCAGATCCTGTAAGTTATAGAGATACAGAATACTGAATTATGAACAAAATACAAAATTAACAAAAAGTAAAAGTTTTTTGTCTTAATGACTTTTTTCATGAAAATTCATATCTAAAAATTCACTAGGAGTAGCAAATTCCTAGGAGTAGCAAATTCCTAGGAAATGTTATTACTCACTTGATAGTGTTTGTATTTTTGTAATTTAAATAAGCTAAAGCAGGCATTAATATCTCTGTCAAAAACTTTTGCCAAGACTGTATTATTGCATAATGAAGAGAGGATAATCTTGAGTTTTAAAGGACTTAGTGAAGAGGCAAGATTTTCTGTTCATAGCTTACTGCGTAGTTGCTGTGTCCCTTTGAGGAACTCCTCCTTTTTTTTTTTTCTTTACTATTTTTTGGTTTCCTCAGCTGTAACATGAAGATTAATGTTGACGTTGTGGAAGAGGCATTATGTGTTTAACTTCCTCAGTTCAGGGAAATGGTGGACTTTGGAATGGGATAATAGGAATAACTTCATATGACCTAAGCAGAGTTAAATTAGCTAACACCTATTTTCAGTGTTATTATCTACTCTCTCCTTTTGTATGTAATTTCCATGTCTTTGCTTGTTTTATTCAATACTTATGTTGATAAAGTTGTGGGGTTTTTCTTTTTCAATTCAGTTCTTGCTGTATCTACTAAACAGCTTTTTAAATGTAATTTTTGTTATTTAAAAATGTGGAAATGCAGATTTCAGCCTAGGACTCATAGCAGTCTTCTAGAAGCTGTTTCAGCACACCTTCACAGATTATATATACTTCTCATTTCTATAAATTTTATTGGAATCTAATCCAGATAAGAAAGCAGAGATAAATATATTTGCCTAAATTTCTTCAAGGAAGAAAATTACTAGTCAGAAAAGGTTTCCTGATAAATAAACAGAAAACAGCCCTGTCCATAGCTATCCTTTGTGTTTAATAGATTAAATTCACTTTGACAGCTGGATATATGTACCAGTGTCTAGCCTATGGCATGATCTAATAATCATGGATATGGTAACAAGTCGTCTAAAAAGATTCAGTAATCAAGTGGTTTTTTTGACAAAACCTGCTATGACGGACACAAGAAATGAGGCTGTGTTAAATGTGGCTGCATTTGCTACTGTGCCTGTATTCTGAATACCTGATAGATACCCTGTGGGATGTCACAGACAGAACCTGTACTTTAACAGAGATGGAGAAGCTAATTGTGCTACAACAATGTGTGTTTTAAAGTTAAGAAACACATTTGATGTAACCTAATGATCATGAAGAACTTAGTTTCAAAACATTAATTTCTCCTTTCCCCGGAGTGCTTTTTAACTTGTGTTTCTTCTGTCATAAAAATAGTTATATACCATTAAATAGAGCCTTTTGTGAAAGATGTGATTCTTTCATCATAATTGTGGTATGTGAGGAGTAGTTTCAGAAGTACTGATGAGTAAATACATATCAAAGGAGAAGACTTCAAGCACTACAGGTATTTTGAAAACAAATACTTTATATATGAACAATGTGCTTTGGTCTCAATTACATTGGACTAGTAAAACCTACATTACAAGTAAATATCCTTTAAGAGAAGAACAATGCTTTGGCCCGCCAACAGTCCTTTGTAATATGAAGTTAAAGTAGCGTATTTTGCCAAACCAGCATGACTGTTTATATTTGATTCTAGCTTTTGGGAAAATAAAGCTGCTTTACATTCTGTAACCTCAGAGAAAACAACCAGTTTGAGATAAAAACAAGTGTCCCAAAAATTGTATTGTTGTTCTCTGTTCTTTTACTTTAAAAGGAATTTCTGATGCAGCTAGCAGGAACAATGTTTTAGAAAACACTGAGGGGGAAGAGAGCACAAACCAATTTAAGGAATTAAACATTCCTTTAGGAATGTTCACCCCAATGTATAGGTTACATTTCAGCAACTTCAGAAGGTGATACTTGTTGGCTCTCCCCCCTTTTTTCCCCCAGTTGTGTCTACTTTCACATCTTTTTGTAATTAGGTTATTTCAGGTACTTACTTTAAGGTTTTGCAACAGCTTTTAGGAGAAGTAGGGTGTTTGCACTGAAGCTAGTTATTTGGGAAGACACAGAAAGTCACAGAACTCAGGAAGTGGAAGTGTCTTCCAGGGGAGCCCAGAAGATAGAGCTGATGGAGACTGGTGGTGATGTGGGAAGGTTATTTCCTTTTCCATGTGCAGGAAACTTTAGGGATTCTTACCACTTCATTTACTGTTCATGTGCAATGTATGCATTTGATCTTTCACCGGTTTGTTACTGTGCATAGATGTCTTCTCCAACTTGTTCTTGAAGACTATTTTAGTTAAGTGGAAAGGAAAATTAATATGAAAGTGAGGCAGAATTGTTATCCAGAAACTCAGAACAAAGCTTAAGAACATCACCGTTATAAAAAGTAGTGTTCACCCTTGAAGCTGGGAAATAGAGTTGTGCTGCTCTGTCCTTGGCATTCTTCATGCAGACATCCACATCCATTCTCATGCGCTTAGTACTGTCCACTACCAGGTTTCTTTTACTGGTTTTGGAGTTGGGGATGTCTTTGGGGCCTTGATGTGCAGTACTTGAGTTCTGAAGTAAGTCCTTTTAATATGATCTTAATTTTCAATTCCAAGGAAAAATAAAGATGAGCTGTTAAAGAATGGTTGTTTTTAGTAACAGTTGTCAGTGATGTGCTGCTTGTAATAGTAAGTATTAATAGCATAATTAAAACTTCCTTAATATAATTGTCATTGGGTAGCAAGGAAAACTGTAAAGTTGAATTATTTCACACAAGGTAGATTTTTCATCTGCTTTTCATCCATGTCATTAATACAGTTAACTGCTTCTAGGTGTGTGTGGCTTCTAGGTATGTGTGATTCCTCCAGGCATTTGTACAACATGAACCAAATGTGAGTGCCAGTACTGAATGCTGTGTTCTGTTTTGTTTTTTTCATGTTCAGTTAATCTTTCTAACATGTCTTGATGGACAAAATTCCCAGGGACAATTCAGTAACTTCCATTGCTGTAACTGTGGTGTGATATTTTTTTTTTTGTATACAGTGGTATCTTGCAGAAGTAATGCTTTTTGTGTTTGTACAAGAAAAGAATTAATGATACATGGAGTGGTGTGGACATAAATTTTAAAAATATGACTGTGTTCTGAAATAATATTTTGATTCACTTTTACTGTGTGTGTATTCTTCCAGAATGGCTCAAATGAAGATTGTCATAATCACCTTTGAGCAGTTTCGAATATTTTTCTGTTTAAAAATAATGTCTTAGAGGTTTTTTTCCTCAAATGTGTATTTCTAGAAATGTACAACTGAAAATTTAATTCTGAGGAACAACAGTGTCTGCAATCACCCCATAACCAGTGACAGATTTAGTGTTTTGAGACTTTGCATTCTCATGGGGCTAGGAATAGGCTTTTAAATATGGTTTTAGCCTGCTTTTTCCTCTGAAGCCTCATGAATGATTGACTTTAAATACAGACAGATTTAAAAAAAAAGGAGATAATTATTTTTTGCAAGCACTTCTGGAAGTGATCTTTGAAATATTTGATATATAGAACTAATTTGCCTGCATCCAGAATTATACTATTGCCAATGATACTATTATTTCTTTTTAGGAAGTTAGTTTCACTTACTCAGATAATATGTAACAAGATGGGGAATGACTTCACTTTTTGGAAGACTGGTATCTTTTCTTTGAAAATCCTGGACACCTTTATGATGAAAAGCAAATTTGGTATCTGTGTGTGAAGATTGTGCCACTTTTGTGGTGTTTTTGTTTATAAAATGTAAAGCATGCTTACACTTGTGAAGTACCGTGTTGTGTTCTGTACAGTGGTAATTAACAGCCTGGAAACTAGAGGTACCTGATGTCCTGCCTCTGTCACCACTGAGCCTTTCCTCCTTGGTTGTGCTCTATCATGGTATGCAAATAGGTTGAGGCTGTGATACAAATTGCTAAATCTTTAGTTCAGGTGTAATCCCATTTCTCATGGAAGGGAATCTCTCCTTTTCTTTTATCCAAAACATTTTTATTCTTTGTGTTTTGCTTGTTATCTCTAAACACATTGTATTTCAGTGAGCATTTGTGAATGCAGTGAAGTTTGTTAGATTTTTGTAAACTTTGTCCTCGTATTCTTTTTTCTTTTTTCGTCTTCTTTTAAGTTCTGCCAGGTAATCTAGTGTTAATATTTTGTTTCTACATAAATTTATTCCAAATTATCACACCTTATTAGAATACCTTATGCTTCTTAATCACCTTAGAATCTTGCTTTTTTTCTGGTCACTTTTACTTTGGTAGTCTTGTGACATTGTTGAGCACTTTATGAATTCTTTATTCTTGATTTCTTTTAATTTTTTTCCTGACCTCAAATGAATTATTAGAGTATGTCCAGTTAGTATTTCCTCTGTTCATTTTCCCTGACTTAGATTAATTTACATCTTTTCCTGAACTGAGATAAATGTATCTTAAGAGCAGTGAACATGTCGGTAATATTATCTGTAAGGTTAAATTCAAGCACTTACATATTTGGTTTTGTTGGGGGTTTTGTATTTGAGTTGTGTACAGACTGCAGAAGAAGTATTGATGTTGTAAAGTTCCTATGAGACTGAATTTTATACCTAATAGATTACACTTAAAGTAGCAGCATTACCTTTATGGGACAGGATATTACTGTCAGAATTTAATTTACATGCTGGATTAACAATCCCATACTGTGTCTGTGTTGAAGCAACTTGCATGGTAGTGTTTTTTACTCTTTTTACACACTTTGTATCTAAATTGCATGAACTCAGCCATTTTGGGATTATTGCTGGGTATTCTAATTTTCCTTTGAGGTAAGGTAACCCTGTGGATTTCTGTAAAGGATGTCAGTGAACAGAAGTTACTGGCATAATGGCTCCAATTGTGCAAATAAATCTTCTATTGCTGTCCCACAGTGAACAAGCTCTTGCTTAAGTGCCCTGTCTGGTTTTCTTCCTGCCTGCAACTGATAGGAGTCAAACTGACTGAAAGCCCTTTGGCTTGTACAGCTAGTGCTGCACATGTGGTGGAGCTTCCTTGTGGTTTACTTTCTGCAGTGAACAAATTCATTCTACACTTACTGCCAGCCTGATTTTGATAGCAGAAAGAGGCTGTTAGTGTTTGGCTCTTCGGAGGGAGAGAGCTCAACCAGGATGCTAAGGGTGTTCGGGATGTGGAAATTTAGGTTCAGCAACTTAGCCATCTATATATTGATAACTCTGATCTAATGACTTGGGGCAACGCCAGTTACTTGGAAGTTGTTGTCTCTGACCTTTGGTGTTTGTTCAGTAGTCATTCACTCTTTTACAAGATAATTTGTAGGTAAATAGAAGCCCAAGAGTGGTATGCTTTTATAGCCTCTAAGTTGGTCTCTGTTGGTTATTGGACTTGTGCGTGGCCTGATCCTGGGAGTGCCCTGCAGATGCCTGTGTATGCAGTGGCGTGCGAGGAGAGAGTTGGCTCTCTTCTTAAAGTACACTCTTCTCAATATGCTACTAACATATTTCTTCAAGTTGGAGCTCTGTTTTCATATGACTGTTGAAGTGTTCCTGTGCTGGATATTACACATTTTGCCCTTTTTGTCTTTGGTCTTTCTATTTGACTTTCTCTTTAGGGCTTTTGGTGACTTCTCTTAGCACTTCCTTCCTAGTACTCCTTAGCATTAGAGTTAGTGAAAGTAGTCCTAGGAAGGCTGTGCTCATTTCTTTCAAATAAAAGTTAATAAAAAATATTTCCTGTAAAATGAAGCTGCAACTGTGAATGGAGAACTTTAAATGTCATGGTAACACAGTATGCACGGCAGTGAAGGAAGTGTCCTGGTAAGTGTAGATATTGCAAAGCTCTCTGATTGTGCCTGCATTTCTATGAATGGGACTACCCTTTTGTGTTGTCACAGTTGTGGCAGATACAGAAGATCATACTAGCCCTTTTTAATTGCATTTGAGGAAAAAAACTAAACACCGCTTGTACTGAGTTAAAGAACCAATAATAATATATGCATCTTTAAGGTTATTTGACATGTGGCTTAAATTTTCCAGTCATTTGCTATTACACTGTAAATATGCTGCTGTTTTGAGAAGTGAGATTTGCAGTAAAGAATAATATTCTTTACCAGATGAACAGCTTTATAACCATTACATGGATAATAGAAACTAGAACACTACTACCCTCGAACTAGGCACTTGAACATGACTGTTTTATAATCAGTGTAAAATTTTCAACTACGTAAAATAAACCATTCTGTTTGTGTTTCAGGTACTAAGCTTTGTCACAATACTTTCATTATAAGCTTAGGTTGGTCTTCCGGATCATATGTAGTCATCAGGCTTTACATTTCATTTATAGAAAATGCTTATGAGCACCTTTTAATGTACTGTAATCTTATTAAGCCAACTTGCTGGTGTTTTGTGTTAGGTTTGTTCTTTGTATCCCTTCAAGCTGAAGGGTATAGTTGATCATAAATACAGTCTTAACTGTTCTTGATAGTTATTTATTTATTAAAACCTGTAAGTACTTTGAGTGTATACTGGTATTATATCTGTACGAAAAGTAGTGTTCTGCCATTTATTTGCAGTTCTTCAGCATTTGACTCTTAAGTTCTATTTACTTTTGAATTAAATATTTTGGGGAATGTTTCATTTCCATCTAAACATGTTTTAATGTGTAATATCAGTGTCTGTTTTTCAGAGGTACAAACAAAGTATTTTGGTGATTTTTGTTGGAATGCTTTTCACTGAAATCTTTGAGACTTTTCTGTAAATCCTTCTTTAACAGTTCCTGACATTGCCACCTCAAGGCATTGAGCCAGCATGTGCAGGCTCAAGTGAGCAGACCCGAGTTCGAATCCCAGACTGCTTGCTCAAGGAGGCATTTTCCTCAGATCCTTAGGGGAATGTTGACCTTGGCTTTCTAGAAGGAAAAAAAAAAAAAGTGGTACCTGCTGGCTAACCAGGAGGGATTTTGAAGGAATTTGGAAGATGGTACTTGGGTGATGCAAAACTTGTGGTTGTGACAGCTGAAGAAGTACTTGGCTCAAGAAGTGGATGGATAGAAAACAAACAGAAATTAAGGTCTTTGTCTTTGGGAGAGAAGCAGTGTTGATCCATACGTGGTTCTCTTTATTCAGGTCTTGGTGCTCATACTATGATTTTCCTTGGTGTTCCCTATTTCTTGTTTCTTTGGATTGCGCTGCCAAAATTTGGACTGCTTATGTGCAGTAGTAGTGCCTCAAATAAGATGACGTTAGATTAAATAATATTTACTTGATTATTTCAATGTAAATAATAACTCTTACAGAGCAGTCTAATGCAGAGGGGATCTCAGCAGTTCTTGAAATTCTTAATTTTTCATTTGTTAGAATGAAAACAGAGCAAGTTAAAAATCCAATTTCTATTTGCAAGGTCAGTATATAAAATACTGTTCACAGCTTTTAATCTCATTTTGTAGTTTCATGGTTTGTGTATCTTATGAAAAGTAGTATCTTAGGTAGGAAGCAATGAGATTTTGTGCCATTATTTCCAGAAGATTTTTAATACAATACAAACCCAATGTTTGTCTCTTTTTGTTAGATTTACATAGACTTAATCACAGCTATTGTGCACTTTTGAGCCAAGAGTTAAAATGAACAAGATCACATTTAAGCAGTTCCTTTCTCTTCATCCTTTTGCTTAAAAAAACCAAACAACCAACCCCTCAGCCAAACAAGAAAACCCCAACCAACCAAAAAAACTTCAGATGCAAGAGAGCACATTGTGTGGAAAAGAACTATAATTTGTATTACATGCAGCTCCAAATCAGCCTTTTTAAAAAATAAGCTATTGAGTTATTGAGTGTTAAATTCTAGACTTCATTTAGTAGGGTAAATGGCTTGTAATTCTGGAAGCACTGATCCTGATAGGAAAGGTTCATAATTAGTTTCTAATATGGACAGAATTGCTGTTATTAGCTGTGCTCCACATGTTTGCATCCCCCTGTGGCATTCCTTGGGGTGCAGCAGATGGATGAACAAGGGGCAGAGGTAATGTGTGCCATGATCGGCTGCTGCTTTCCCCCAGGAATACTTCTAGAATGCTTATCTCTTCTTTTTTTTTTCTTTCTATTTTCAGCAACTTTAAGAGGTATCAGAATTAATTTATGGTATTACTCCTTTATAATCCAATAATCCAACCATTTAATATCAATATGTTAGTCTTAAAAAGGATGGGCTGTTGCATGTGTGCTGGTTATCATAAATCTTACAAAGTCAGTATTATGCTGAAATGCTTTTCTCCATTCTGTGAGGTTGTGGCATTAATAATCTGAAGTTGCCTGTTACTGTTACCTGATCTTTTGTAACGTGACCAGATCCTTTTAAGTTGGAAAATAGATCTTATGGTGGCACCTGGATGATAAAATGGAGCCTGCTATTGGAAAGAGTTGTCCTTGTTCTTCGAATCTGCCCAAGTAATATCAGCTGTAATTTTTTTCTTTCTGCCCTTGATTAAAGTGTAGGCAGAGGTTGTGTATGTGTGTTTTGTGTTTTGTATTGTGCATTTAGTTTGTTGTGGGTTTTTTTATTATTTGGTTTGTTGGGGTTTTTTTGTTTGTTTGTTTTCTGTAGAGCTGAATCTCTTCAGGGCAGTAACGTGGATTGCCTTCCCTGTTTGCAATCTGAAAAAGTGCTGTGTTGCTTAGGTCAGAACAAAAAGAGGCTGATTTCCCATACTCTAGCTAGGAGGAGGCCTGGCACTGCTGCAGCTGCTCTCACCTGCTGGCATAGCTGACAGCTTAGAGCAGGGAGGGAGCCTTGTCTGCTGGAAGTTTTCTGTGGGCCACGTGCCTGCACACTGAAAGACATGGATGCTCATCTGAGAGTGCTTAGTGAAATGATCTGGAGGAGGGGAAAAGGGCAGGGAGATGTATGTGCATATACGCCGATTATTAGAAAATACTTCCTTTGGGACTTTGAAAATGTTTTCACTTTGTTTATATCTGTTCCCTTACTTTCTAATATCTAATGATTCTTTCTTAAATCTTTGCTGAAATTCTGGCCAGAATTTTGTTCAGAGTGCCTTAAAAGAGATACATGTCAAATACCTAAATTGACTCATGTTACGTATCTGCCTGGCTAAACTTGAATTCCACTGTGATTGCCAGACATTTGGTAGTTTATATTGTTGATTGGGGGGGAAGAGATTAATGGCAATGAAATAGTGGGTTGACTGAACCTATTACAGTCCATCATTCAGCTGGGGGGGAGAAAACCCCAACCCCAAAAACTCATCATGAATGAGGGCAATGAATGCCTTCCAGTAGACTGTTTCCAGATGAAGTGGCTGTCCCTGTATCCACTTGATACTAATATATTTATTTATTTTCCTTTCTGATAGAGACAGTAGAGAATATTAAATACAGTGCTTGATAAAATATTTAGGCTTGTGTAACAACTGTAACTGAAGGCTCTTACCTCTGATAATGAAGTAAGTGTAGTGTTCAGCACAGAGAATTAATGAGTTTGCATCTTTCACTGAATCTTAAGTAGTACCATTACTTTAAAGAATTTCTGGAATAAATTCCAAATTCCTCTATGTATGAGTCATCACAAACACAAATAGGTCAAGCTTGAAATAAAAATAAGTTGAACTTTCCCCGTGACTCCTTTTAAAAAGTTTGGATGAATACCTCTCTTCTGTTCTTTCTCCTTTATTCTTACACCTCTTCAACGTTCTACTACAGTATTTCATGTATTTATTATAATAAATCATTCAGTAGAACATTTGCAGCATTGTGCTTAATTAACTAAAGGGCTGCTTTTGCAGATAATGAAAATATACAATTCAGTTTTGTATTCCTGAATTATGGATGGTTTATTAATCTGGACAATCATTTTATGAACACTTATTTTGCTGATTGTGTTGCTGTATGCCAAGATATGCAGAGAATAATTCTAAGGAAATACTGCCCTTTTCTGGAATAAAGTCTGCCTCTTGCATCCTCACACTACTCATTAGAGAAAAGCAGTTTTGTTTCAGGGTTCTTTTTCTTTTTACATTGTTAAAGTGTCTCTCTTTTCTAAAAATGTCTACTAAAACCTTCTAACTTTTGGTGGCATAGCTGGTTTCTGACTTCTGCTGTGGTTAAATTGCTTCTCCTGAAATAGACTTTTTACTAAGAAATCAGAAGAAATACTAATAGAAGCTGTATTGATGCAGCTACTTGAGTTTTGTGGCAGCATGCCAGATAATAATGTCTGATTAAAAAATTCTACAGATATTTTGAGGGGTGGGAATACTTTTTATTTGCTTGCTTAAACTTTGTTCAGCTGTGGTCTGCATCTTAAACTGCTTGAATGGTGAGATGCAGTCTTTATAGGAAAGAGGAAGGGTAATTCTGTATTATAGCCCAATCATTTGAAATAATTTCAAAGGCTGGGTCTTCTTTATGATTAGTGAACTTTCTCCAGCTCTAGATCAAATTTATTTTGTTCTTCATTCCTTTCAGATGGCTTGTGTTTACAGTTGAGTCAGCAAAGCTTTTGCTGAATTATTCATATGCATTTGGGAACTTGAGAGAAAACAGCCTAATAGAAAATGTTATGTTATTGGGAAGTGAGTGAACTTTACTAGAGCCTTTTCTAGAAAAGAATACACCATCAATTTGGAGAGGTTTTCTGCTTCTGTAAAGAAGCTGCTTGGTCAGGTGCACTCTTCTGAAGTGCTAAGACAGACATAGCATTGGAAGTTTCCTGTTGGCACTTTGATGGAATCCATAAGTATTCTCAGAGAAATTAGTGGCTTTAAATGAATGAATCTCTGTTGTTAACTCTGCAAGTTTGTCAACAGGGATATCAAATTTGCTGAAACTCTCTGTTGGGATTATATTTTTTTATAGTTTTGCTCTATAATTGCAGTAGAAAAACACCTTCTGCAGTTTCAGAAGGACTTGTGAATTTCAGGATATTTTTTCCTCTCTGTTTTTAACTTGGATTCTTGAACTGGAATGACAGTAGTAGTGATTTATTTGGATGATAGTTTTAATTTTTTTAATATACACACTTTCCTGGACTGTGGGACTATTTCAGACTTTTATATTTTCTTTCAGTGTTTTTTCTTGTCTACCTTTTCTACCATATATTACAGATGTGGGTATGCAGTGGCAATCTGTGGACAAGGAAATTGCACCTTCTGTCTGAGGTTTGTGGGTTTTTTAGCACTGACTGCAAGTATTTTTTGGTTGAAGACTTAGAGAAGACATCTTTTGAGAGATGGGATTTCAAGTAAGTTTTTTAATAAATGCTAGTCCACTGAAGGCTCTCAGATATGGCAGAGTACCTCAGTGCTTCTTAAACTTAGGTGATACTGAAGTTGTAGGGAGACAGTCTTTGTCACTGCATGCAACAGATGTGGCAGTGATGGTGAAAGATCACATTTGCCAGCTGTAACAGTGTTTTTTCCCAACTGTGGTAGACAATTCAGAGTAGTGTGGAGTTTGGCACAAAACTGAGGGTACTGCTGTTATTGGCACTACTGATGGTGGTAGTCAGCAAAAAAGTTTTGCTCTGAAGTAGTTACTCTGTTATTTGATCGTTTCACTGTGAATCTGGACAGTGTGAGATACTTAATACTCTGATCATGCACTTAAGTAATTCCTTCACACTCTGGCTACTTAAATAGGCTGAGGAGTGCAGAACTCCTTGATGCATGAGTTCTGCTGATAGGATTTCTTGAAGGTCATGTTATTCAAAGAACTTTTTGCTTGCTTGTCTGCTTGGTTGGGTAACATGAATGTTTTTGCATTAGTACATGGATTCCTTGTTTTTAATACAGAAACTTTCAAACAACCAATTCTGTGACTTGGCAGAAGCAGGTTCCTAAACAGACACTTTGTCACATCACCCAGTTGACCACTGCCTGTGTTGCATGAGTGATTGTCTGGAGGCTGAGTTGTTTGTATAACTGACAGCCAGATCCAAATACAGTAACTAGTTATGTATTGAAGAAGATGGAAACTTGGAGAATATTGAAGAAAAAAATGCAGACGTCCCAAAGGGAGGAACCGACATTCAGGAAATAATAATCTGTAGCATGTCCTAAAGACCAAATACAGTGGTCAACAAATATAGAGAATGAGGTTAGGGTATTTAAAAAGCAGTGTGTTAGCTCTCCAGTGTGAAATATAGTTTTGTTTACATTTGCTCTGTTGGTGTTGACCCATTTCAGAGAAAAAATCTGGTTTGTATCTTGCTTGCGAAGTACATGTGGTAACTTTCTAATGCCTCATAGTCTTGCTGATTAATTGACTTTTAAAAAAATTATTTTTAATTCCAAACCAAGATTCTGTAGATTAATTAGGGATTAATGTTATTGCTGGAGGCTCATTAGATTTTGTGAGCCTTTTGTTTTCAGTTTTATAACTTAAAATCAAGTTGCTTCTCTCTCCTTCATGCAAGGAACAACTGCATCTGAAATACCTGGGTCAACATAGAAGAAATGCATTGTAACCCAAGGAAGCAAATGAGAGATTTTATGTAGCAGGTGTTTTCAATGCTAGTTTCCTGCTGAAATCAAAAGAAATTTTTGATAAAACCTGTTATCTTGCCTGGTGTGTGTCTTGCACACTTTCAGAGAAAAGATGCAATGATCAGATTTTGCATGATCCTTTGCACCTAGTAACATGTAAATAATAAATGTATTCTTTTGTATCTAAATAATTTTCATGATCTAATAAGAGATTTTTTTGGAGTATAAATTTCTCAGTCTTTCAGAAGGACCTTTTACTATAGTGTAGGAAAGTGCTTGTCTTCCAAGTATTACTCCTATGATGAACCAATTCGGTAATTTTGTTTCTTTCCATCTGCTTCCACATTGTATTAGAGAAAAGTTACTCCTATGCATGTGTGTAGATGTATTAGATTATCATTACTCAACAAACATTCCTCCTAACTAGAGAATTTGACTGTTTTGCCTAATTTTTACTGATACACTTTTAGATTACTGACCTCTACAGGTGATTTATTCTTCCTTTTGAGACTACTCGTGACCTTGAATTGTCTTGCTTCTGAAAAGTATTGGTGTTTGATGTAATTCAAGCATGTTTCATTTGGTTATTTTTCTTAACGTGCTGGCATAGTATCAGTGGTCCTATAAACCCAGGAGTCCCAAAGGAGGCTGCAGCATTTTATACATCACCACACAGTGGTGTCCTTTTTTTTTTCTTTTCTACCTTGAAGAAATCACTGTGTTTCTAAAATAAAGCCAGTCTCAGAGCTAGTGAATGCTTGAAAAGTGATGGGCTTGCTTCCCTGGCCCTTCCTGCAATCCCGACTTCTGATTCTTGTGCTCTCCTTCTCTGCCCTCACTAGTGCTTTTCTGGCCCAGCAGTGAAATACTTCTGTGAGCTAATCTGGCCAGAAACCAACAATGGGTTTTTATATGGTTCTGTTTTCTACAAGATTTTTCCTGAACTGCTTTACTGCAGGACCCTCCAAAACACTGATGCTAGTATGAGGGAGGACAGAAAAGCTGGGCTATGGGCAGTGGGAAGAGTGAGGTGTAAAGGGAAGTAGAATGGCCTCCTTTGGGTGGCAGCCAGCCTTTAGTAAGATAGGCTTGTGTTTGCATACATAAAACTTGACTCATAAGCTACTGTCTGGTAATGGTTCCTGCTACAAATTCCCTTGTGAGGAGTTGCTAAGTGTTGCTTGCCTGTTTGAGGGCTTAATTTGCATGAGGAGATTTTATACTGCTGTAGCTTGTATGTTGGCTAAGGATTCTGCTAGACTCTATGCTGGCACTGACCAGCAATTTGCAGTGCTTGGGAACTGAAGGAGTTTAGTATCCTTCCACTTTGTAATCCTACCTGTAATATTTAACTTAGAGTATTTGACCTAATTTTAATGTAATACTATTAGCTTCTGTGTTGTCTTCCTTAGAAATCTATTCTTAATTTTAAGGTGTAACTTCTACAGGAATGAAGTTGTGAGAGGATTTGATACTTTTGTAGGAGAGATATCAAAACATTTTGGAAGGAGGAATTTTTAAAAACCAAATAATTGGTTATTGATTACTACTTGCTTTTTTACTATATACTATACAATTTAATGTTTCAGGTGTTCAGTAATGTATTATTTTTGTAGGAAAGATAGTTACCAGGTGCTTTTCAACACAGAAAGACTGTCTACTACGTTTATTGGCTTTCAGCATTTTCTAGCTATAACCTACAGAACTGCTGTAACAGCACACTGAGAAGCAGTGACAAATGTTTTTGTTTATTCAAAGTGCAACTTGTCCTCATTTAGAAAAAAAAAAAAGACACGAGTGCACTTTAAACAGCAACAGGTATGTCACTTCCAGCTGTAATGTCAGAGAAGTAAGGCAATTTAAAATGGGCTTATTTGGCTTATTTCCATCAAAGTTCTGCTTCTGAAGTGTGTATGGTTTCAAAGTGTGTTTTATTAAGAGTGTTTTAACTCCTGTGACACTTATTACAAAAAAGGCATTGAAAACTCAACATTTCTATAAAAAGTGTGATATTTAGGATTTAAGCCAAGGACAAATGTTATGCAGTCCAACCAGACTGTGGAGTATTAAATGAAAAGCTAGCGGAAGAAATAGAAGGAAGACCAATGAATTCTTCAAAGGGAGGGGGAAGTCTTTCTTTTCATTAAGAAGTAAAGTTGGAGGAATCTTGCTAGCAAATGTAGATACTTCTGGACTCATTTCCTCCAGATTCAGATCCTGCCCGATTTTGTGGATATTTTCTGGATAGAAAAATAGGTTGATTTTTATTTTTAGTGACTGTGATACTATAAGTTATTTTCAGAATAGTTGGATTTTCTGCTAGTGAATACAAGTTTCAGGCAGCTTATTAACTTCCGTGAGCTGTGAGGAGACATCTTTCTTTTAAGTAAAGGGGAAGTGTGGAAATACTTAATGAACCAAAACAAATGTTTTTGGGGTTGAAGGTAAACTAGGCTCCCTCAGACGTCTCAGTTGCTGCAGTGCTGCTATGTGTTAGTGCAAGGCCCATTTAATATCAGGCAGCAGTCTTCCTTCCACCCCGTTTGTTGATGTAGAAGACTGCACTGTATCATATCAGTTTTCCAGCTTTGTGTGCACACCATCATTTACTGCCACTCATGCTAAGGGAGCTGTCATCACAAAGCCTGCCTGACTCAGCAGGCAGCTAACAGCCCAGGCAGCAAGGAGCTTGATTCAGCAAATATTTGGGCAGATAAAATGACATCTGGGAAATGTAAAGGCAGATTTCTCTCCTTTGACAGAGAATGTCTCATTTTCTAACTTTGAGAATGGGGCTCAAAAATACCAATAAAATCTCAGTCTAAGTAGTTGGAAGAAATTTCTCAGTGGTCAGGGAAGAAAGGTTCCTTTGAGGTTTTTGTTTGTTTGGGTTTTATTTTTTTTTAAGGAGTCTGAAGGTCCTGCTAGCAGCACAGGCTGTGCCAGATCTCCATCATTTGTTCAGACTGGATTCTGGCTATGACTTTTGGAAGTAATGGAATTACAGAGAAGTGTTGTATTTGTACCTCTGCAAAAGGAGAACATCTCACAAGAGCTTTACTACATGTCAGCTAGCTTATGGAGGGAGAAGCACTAGTTAGTACAAGATGCATACTGGGAAAAATCATCCTTGATACTGTAGGCTAATACTAACTTCCATTGGCTCAAATTCTTGAATGTATAAATGAAGCTAGAGATGCTTCTTGGAAGTTTTTAATAGTTTACTTTAAACGTTTTTCTCCATGCTTAAAATAATAGAATAAAAAACATTGTGCTCTAGGTAGCCTTGTTACTGAGGGAATAGGTGTCCTCTCTCCCTTGGGGAAAACCAGCAGGGCACTTCGTTGTGCTGCAGGACAAATGGTGAAGCCCTAACCTTGCAAAAGTTTCTTTCTTGGATGAATATGAACAAGTGTGGAGGGTTTCTTCTTGATTTTTGGCAAAACAGGAGAGGCATGAGTGAGCCAGGTTGTAATAATTACCTAAGCCAACATTTGCTGTGTTTCTTCTATTGAGGTTTTTTTCACATATAACTTAGGGCTAGCTAACTGCATCTCTGGCTTAGATAAACAGATGTCCATTAAGCATTCTTCCTTGTTTAAATACTGATCAGATAAACTTTGTTTTTAGAGTTAAAAGATGATGTTTAATGCTGACATGTTCATGTAATAGACACATTTCCCCAGGTGAACTGAGACAGAATTCTTTTGTGAAGAACTTACGTTCACACAACCCCTGAACTGTGCAGTAGTGAGAGTTCAGTCCTGTGGGTGAGTCTGTTAGAAGTGCTCTTCAGAACAACTAATTATAAGGAATCTTCTTTTCAAAGATATGCCTATATAGAGGTAAACCTGAAAATCAGTCATCAACACCATGAAAGGTTACTGTCCTCATGTTGACCTTGGAGGTTTTTTCAAGAAGATCAAAGATTGCTGGACAGTTTATGATACATTTTTATACACATTGTTAGAAAAGCTGTCATACTTGCAGTGTTTTTGCTGCTTATGAGAGTTAGCACCTCAGTAACACACGGTGAAACTGAAGATTGTGTTGTGTCCTGGTGTCTGAACAGGCAGTTTTCTGTACTGTTGTAGTACAGTTGGTAACAGTAGCTGTTAACTGGGAGGCCATATTTGAATATTTTTGGCCTTGCGTGTGCAGTCTTGTGACTCTGGCCTTGATTTGTTATATATAAAAATACATATAAATTTCAAAATGTGTGGTTATATAAAGCTGTTGAGTCATAACTGAAGTAACCACAGTAAAATTTGCCAGTAGAATGGATTATTATGATAGCTAATGTCATAGGGCTGAGGCATGCTTGTTAGAGCTGTTCAATCTGATACTTTGTGGTTCATATAGAGAGGAGAATAAGCAGCATGATGCAATTTAGTAGCAATTTTACTGTGTGTGTTTGCATGTGAATAAAATCTCTGGGTTGTATCCTTGCTAAAGGCTTGGTCTCTTAGCTGGCTTGCTTTATGCCCATTTGCAGCCACGGAGGTTTCAAAATATACTGTGAGTGCATATGTAAATAATATTTATATACAGGGTATAATCCATGAAGATTACTATTTAATTTTTCATTTAGAATTTTAACCTTAAATTGGCTGGAAGAATAATACTTAAGCTTGTATTATTAAAGCAAAATATTTCTTTCAGGAGCAAGGAATAGCTTTACTGTGGTGCTCTGAGCACCTCTGGATTTGTAAGTAAAATTCCTTTGTAAAAAAAACCCTAATGTAAATGTCAAGTTTTATAGTTTTTGTCATTGGCGTAAACTGTCTTGAATAAACATACACATGTACAAAAGTATTGCATATAGTGTTGTAAATATGCTGTCGTCTTGAACTCTCCCTAATGCTCTTTGTGGCAAGCTAGGTGTAGCAATGTGCAGTTTTCCAGTTTAGTACAGTTTGGGTGGGAATTGCCATTCAGTTTTTATTTTGAGCAGGTTGTATTGTAAAATGTCCAGGTCTTGCCAGGTGACTTGGTGTGTTTGGTGATGTGGTTGAGAGTCTAGGAAGCAGAGAATACAAAGAAAGAGAATCAGGTGATTTCTGACATTCCTGTAAGAGCACTGCTGTTACAGGAATTAATAACCTAATATTATTGTTCTTAGGGAATACATGGTCTTATTACAAGAAATGAATAGGATTGTTTATGAAATTAAGTTAAAAGTAGTAATTGCCTTTTTTTAGTAGCAAATTGTATTTAGGTAATGAGTAGAAACAAATCTAAAACATACTTGATAGTTACATGGGAGCTGTATTACCGGTATTGACTTCTGAAGTTAATAGACACTGTTAAAATAAATTAAAGCTTTTCATCAGTTTTCATGAACCAGCATGATTTTTCCTCATTTTTCTTCTGACTTTATACAGTGTGTTTTGTTGTGTTACAAAAATGTCAAGTGTACACCACAAAGTTGTATTCTGACTTGAGAAAATAATGTTCTTCCAAATCATTTTCTGTATGAAAGTGTAGGCTTTTTTAGGTCCCCAACACTGGTGATAAATGTGTGGAACTATATCTTGTCTTTACTTGTTTATCTGATTGGCAAATTTGAGGTACTTTGTTAGAATATAAAAGATTTTATTTGTTTATCAAGAGATATTTTCTATTTGGAATCAACAAGAAAAGGCTGAAAACTAGTGTTAAGCTACTGAAATTTAGAATTTTTAATGGAGATAGGATTTCTTCATCAAATAATATTCTCTTTGTGTCCCCTTACTGGAAAGTCTAACCTGAAATATAATTATAGGTAATAATTTGTATCATACTTCACAACAGACCTTTGCAATATAGAGTGTAATGGTAGATTGATTTGTTTGGGTGTCTAAGATGCAAAATACGATCAACGCTGTTATGATTTGTGTTCCAGTTTTTTTGTAATTGATTTCAGTTGTTGAATCTTATCTGAAGGAATAGCATTGCTCTGAAACAAAATTGGATAAAGAACCTATAAAAGATAGAAACTCATACCTTGCGTACCTAGTGTAACAATCTCCAATGTGATTGTTTTTGGTCAAATCATTTATTTGATCAGCATCATAGCAGATGGTAACCCTATAAAGTGTATTATCTTGTTTACACGAACATTAGAGCCTTGAAATAAGTTTTAAATATGGTCATCTCTGTCTTATGCTAGCAAGAACAACTTTCATTTCAGTTTGAGTGCAAGATCCAATTTTTTTATTAGATGAATGTTTGAACACGTTTCTTCAGAATGAATACATATGTTGAAGTAATGAGGCAACAAGTTTCTTCAGCGTTTCTTCTAGAAGCAGTTGAAATGCTCACAGCACAATCTTGAAAGTGACATTAAGGAAAGTCTTTTTAGAATTCAGTGCATAAAGCCAGAAAGTATCCTTGTGACTGCTTGGCCTGATCTTCCAGAGGTGAGTGAGGAACACTTAGCCTTTCCTGAGACCTGGCTACGGTCCTGGATTTGGGCTGTGCTCAGTCTGCATGGCTGGCCAAGGGCAGGGGTGATATCTTGCTGATTTTCCATGGGACAGTGGTAGTGAGTGTGGTGGAGGTGCTGTGTGGGCCACACTAGCAACAGACTGCAAGCTGAGTCTACTCAAACAAAGATCAAATTTACTGAATAACTCCCTAGTCAAACTACATCATATCTGCTATAGAAATAGCTGATTTTCATTGAGAACTATGAAATCAACTCATGAGTCATTTCAATTACTTTCCATCTTCAATGTCTACTAAAAAAAGAAGTGGGTGTAGAACCTCATACTTCTGTCTGCCTAACTGCGTGTATCTGTTATTAGACCTTTATAACACACAGTTGTTTAATTTCTTGGTTTTTTACATTGCCTAAACAGATAGAGCTACTGCAGCCTTTCCCTGTGCAGTGTGTTTTTCAGTGCTCTGCTAACTCACAACTTTCGTGTGCCTTTTAACATTTGCGATGAGTTAGATACTGGAATTGGACACTGCATTTCCTTGTGGCAGAGGTTATATGGAGGTGATGGTCCCCCTTGTTCCTCTATTCTGTTTTGTGTTTCCCAGGAAGAAACTTGAACCTTTTTGATGACACTTTTGCTTTGAAACTTTATTGAATTTATTACTGTAGATGGCTCGTGTTCTTTCTTATTGTGCTCCCCACTTTAGGCTCTCCTCCCATCTGGAAGGTGTATCTTATGGTCCTGACTCATTCATGTAGAGCTATCTTTGGCTGTATTAAAGTATATATTGTTTGTTTGTGCCCAGTCTGCTAGAGTTTGTCTGAATTGTTGTCTCTTGCAGCACTTGTTGTTTTTCATCTGTCATTGGTGGAGAAAAAAACCCGATTAGCATACAAACCAGAACGGATTCCTTGAGCGCTGTCATAGACACGTACCTGATTACCTGGTTGAGCTTTGTTGGCTAGCCTGTTCTCTGTGCATTTGGTGTGTGCTATGTTGATGGGGGCTGAGAGCAGCAGGGGTGTTGTTCCAAGTCAAATCCAGATGTCAAGCAGCAGTAAGAGTCCCTGTGTTCTGTATGCACGCTATGAAATTCTTCCTTGCAGCCTTCAAGGAGCTTCTAAAGTGTGAATGCATGTTCCTAGCATGTGAATTCTCATTAAAAGGTAGTTCTAGATGCAAACCTGTTTTGGGCTTGTAAGAAGAGAAAAAAAATGCTGCACGAAAAGGAGGAAAAAGACACCTGGCAGAAAAAAAAGAAGCATGTTGATACTCCTAATTACTCTAGCTATAACCATACTGGGCTTCTTTAGAAGAAGGAATTCTGGGAACTGTTTAGAGATTAGCTTTCCTCTCCATCTTACACTGTTTACATTTTGGTTTAGAGTGGTTTCTTCAAACACTTGATTTGTGTAATTCAAATGGTACAATTAAAATGTGAGAATTTTTAGCTATACATGTGGTAATTTAGCAGAACCATAACATAAGTCCTTATGTCCCACTGACTCAAATTGTTAAATGAATAACATGTTCTACTGATTAGGGATCATGCATCTAAACACTCCATGGGTAACCATTATCTACTGACACATCTCCTAAATAGATTGATATAATATACTGCGTCTTAGACTTTCCCAAAGACTTTGTCTAGCAGTAAGATATTTTTCTTTCCTATAACCCCACCTCATATGTTCCTTTTAAAACTAAAGCAATGGAAGACTTGTTATGATAATCACTGGATTACTAGAGCTGTTGTTTCTGCAGAAAAGAGTCAGTTGTGCCAAAAGATTACTTTTGCTTTTGTCAGTGCCAGCCACGACTTTTTACTCAGCTCCTGGATCAGTTACAAGGAAACAACAACAATACTGTCAGCTGCAAAATGCAGCAAACTTCCACAAACTGCTGGCTCAATGTAGCGACGGTTTTGCATTTTCAGGGAGTGTTCTCCAGCCTTGAGCATCTTCGTGCAGTATACAAAAGGTGTCTAGTTTTCATCTGGGTGATAGTGCCATACTTTCCATTTAACATGCCTTCTGCAGGTTGTCTTTTTCAAAACAGTATTTTGTAGCTTCATAAACCACATTTTTTATGGAATAATATTCTAATCACTGTATCCTTAGGTAGTTATTTACAGTATTTCCTTGTATTTCGTTTTGTAGTGTGGCCAGCCTCTGAGATACATGCATGAAAATTGTATGGTTGCAATATAAAGTTAGAGTTTAGGGATGATTGTATAGAGGAACTTGCACTCAGTTGTTATTTATAAATTGTGACAGTTCTTATTTATAAAGAACTAAAGCGTCAGGAAGAGTTCATAATATATATGACTGGGAATTAATGAGTTTTGTTTTGTAGGGCAAAGCGTGTAGAAGTCTGCTATTTAGGATGGAAGTGTTTCACCCTTAAAAAAAAAAATCTTGTGATACAGATAATCAGGAGCCTAATTACTAGACTAGTAACTATATCTTTTATGAATGAATTGTCTGTAGAAGTCAGGTATTTTTGCAGTTGTTTTGGAATGTGATTTGAAGATGGTTTGACCAATCAACTTTGAAAAGAAAGTAACTCGAGAAAGTTCTGGCAACTGTATTTCTAATTGTTGGGTAGATTATACATGGGCTTATATAGTCTGAGTTTAAATATCTCCCTATTTTTTTACTTCCCCTTTCTCTTTTGAGATGTAACTTGGATTTGCATAAAAGGAACTGATTCTAAAAGAACCGTTACAGAGTTAAAACAGATTCCTGTTTTAGTAGGGCAGACATCATCAGTCTTGTGGATTTTTTTTTTAAGCCATTGAAATATAACCAGTCTGTCTTGCCTTCTATCCCCCCTTTATGCAAAAATATCTTACATGTCATGTAAAGATCAAGTAGGGGAAATAATTTGCATGTTACAATACTTAAGCAAGACATGAGAGCAAAGAGTAGGTAACAAGTATATGTTTCACAGTATGTGCTGTAATACTCAGTGCTTAAGATGCAGGATAAATCAGGCTAAGCAAAAAGCCAGGCTAACATCATTGTACTTGTTTTGTTACTCATGCTAGTTTCTTATGGATTGTGTAGGGCAGACACTGCAGATTTGCAGATATTCTTCAATTTTTTTGTGCTCCTGTTTTCCACAGCTGCAGGTGTCCAAATGAGTAGGTTGCTTTGTAGCCAGCTTCATTAACAAGGAAACTGTTCATCTTAAGCTTTGGTTTTAGAAAATACCACTTTAAGTATATGGAAGAGGATGAATTTGCTTTCAGGTTGCATCAGAAAACATTATACTTCTGCCGTGTTTTCTTACAGGTCTGTATTTTTCTTTGTATTGCTAGGTATGGATGAGCGAACAGGTGCCACATCTTGGGGAACAAGTGGGCAGCCAAGTCCTTCCTATGAATCTTCAAGGGTAAGGTGCTCACGTAATATTTTGTAGTGAAAGTTTATGGGAATATACAGAGAAAATCAGCAGATGATTTGGCAATATTTTTGAAGGGTAAGCTCCTTTAAATACACAGATTAGCATCTTTTAGAGACTTTAATGACTTTGCTATGTTGCAGCAGCAGTTCAGATTTCTAAGGCTAGAAAATATGTAAGTTAAGAATTTATAAAAGTAAACTGTACAAAACTTCATACTTGATTGATGAGCATGTATTTTATTTACCTTATGGTCTAAAAAAGAAAAGAGAAGTCATGTTACTTATTTGGGAGTAGATTTATTGGCAGTGTTGGGAATGCTTGCCTTTCCATTGACATTAACTAGCTGTAATATGTGCTGTGTCATGATGTTGAAGAGAGGCTTCTCTTTTAAAATGCCTTCTTCCTGTTTCCTTTGCAGCTTTATCCATCCTGCTTATTGTGTTATTCTTGTCCTAATTGTTCTTACTACTTGCCTGTTCACAGGAAAATGGCAGTCTTCATGGAAAAAGCTCAGACATCTCCACAGACATAGAAAAGTTGAAACCTCAAGAGGTAGCACTTACTCTTCTTATCTTGGGGGTGTGTGTGTGGTGGTTCTTAAAAAATTTGTCTGTAGACTACTACTGGAGTTTTCCTTTAAAAGTCACAATACAATGACCAGATCATTTAAGAACTTAAATTGTTGGCGCAGTATTGGCTGGAATTTCCAAAGGCATGTAAAGATAAGCAATTTTCAATTACACAGAATTGAAATTCAGTGATAGCTAAGTACATACCTATTAAAGGCTAGACAGGTGATAGGAGATCTTACTTTCCCAACTCCTGCTGAAGGTCTGTTCAAGCCAGTATAGATGGTCTGATTGTGTCCAGAAATGACACTTAACGAGTGTAAGTATAGGACAAATATTGCCACTTTTCTTGTTGTACTCTCCTGGCAAAGCCTAGCACTTAGGGCCTCAGGGGATTTCTTGAACAGAGCTGACCTTTTGGTCATTGTTTGTGTAGGTATTGGTGAACTCGTTCTCTGAAAGTTGTGGATTTTTCTGACTTAGATCACAATTTTGACAATGATTACAAGCATTTTGTGGCAAAAGTATTGATGTTTTTGTCCTGCATGGTGACCAGTGATTCAAGTGATTTTCACCACGTGGTTATGTTTTGAATACTAATGATTGGTCATTATTGGTGTACTTCATAATTCTTCCCCCCCCCAAACATCTTTATTTACATGCCACTTGTATGTCTCTCCTCAACCAAAGAATCATCATCTATTGGTCTCTAATTGTCAAGGAACTTGTCTTAACTTGTGGTTAGTTCTTGGGTCTCTAATTGTATAGTAACTTCTCTTAATTTGTGGTTAGTTCTTGGTGCTATTCTCTAAATCTTTCTGCTTATTCTGTGTAACTTAGAGTTAGGGTGATTACAGCTGCATGCTGTAGTCAAAATGAGAGGATACTGTCAATTTCTGCATGACATAATGATACTTTGATTCTCTATTCCTTCCTTTCTTGTTACAATGTTTTTGCTGTCACTGAGCCCTGAAATGATATTGTTTCAAAAACTAGAAAAATTATTTTTTTTCTTAGGTTGTATAGTAGACACTGTTATTTACAGCAAATTTTATCTGCTGTTTTATTGCCAATTCCATGCAGAACTTGCTTTGTAACTCTGTACTAACAGGATAATTTGGGTTTTTCGTTACCAGCAAACTTTGTATTTGCTCACTAACTTTTTGATTTATTCATGGAATTGTTGAAGAACATTGGTCTGAGTACAGGGGTTTTTTTCCAAGTGGGGAAAACATTGGTGAGTTGTTTTTACTGTGAAAACGGTGTGCAGTCCTGTGCTTGGGGTGGGATGTTCATGGATTTAATATTTTGATCAATAACTGAAGAGCCTTCTCTCATATCCCCTAGCAGTTTAATTTATTTGAGAGTCCCTGGTAATCCCTTTTAAAAGCGAAAATATTTTTACTCCAGTAGTGTTTTGAACTAACATTAAAGGCTGAGGATCACTGCAGGCTTGAAAAACTTTAGATAGAGTCTTGTTTTTTCTTTACCTAATACTGTTAAATAATTCTCTTAACACTGAAATAGCAGTGACTGTTTGTATTAGAATTGGCTTAAATTTGCAAGAAGGTGCACACTGAGATCTTAGTGACTCCTGTGTGCAAAATCTTTTGCATAGGCCAACTGTTTGTTTAGAAAAATTAGTAATTTGAAAATGTATCATGGGGGAAGGGGGAGGGGAATAGGAAAGCTCTATGTTTTAGAGGTATGATTAGTCAGTCAGTGGAATTCTACAAAATGCTGGTGGTCTCCCTTATTCTTGAAGGATTATACTGAAATCCATGTACAATACTGTGTCAAAGTTTTCTATCCCTTTTGATGCTCCTTTTTCTTCCACCTCTTCAGTCTTGGTTTTACTTCTGTTTGTGCAACAGTGGTGTTTTTTAAGTGAGTATCTTCTGGTTAGCTTATGCAAGTCCCTTCCTTATCTAAGTGATGTAGAGCTAGAGATATTTTTGCATGTGTTCGTAATCCCTTGCATTAGAAGGGTAGTTGGCTCTTAGTGTATGTTGCAGAGGACTGTAAAGCTGCTTTTTGAAAACCTTGTTCTACTGAGCTTTTCAAAGCAAATTCTGAGGTACTTGAACCAAGTAGCATGTTTGCTGTGCAGCAATACATTGCCCTGTAGCACTGAAAAGTTTTGTCTTGCTCTTGTGAGATGCTTCCAAACACTTTACCTTTCACACTTTATTTGGGAGTTACTTACATTCATAATCTAGCAACAAATTGTTATAATCACCTTTATTGGGATAAAGATTGTCTTTTAATGAAACATTTTTCTACCATAATTTTTATTGTGGTGTGGCTAATGGTTGCTTTTATTTTATGAAGAATAATGCTCTGTGAGGTTTTCTTTCATGGTTTTGGTTTTGTAGTAACATGTCTTTGCAATAAGAGGAGTGAGTTAGTATTTCATCTGTATAGATTGCTATCTCCAGATCAAGCAAACCTGAAAATATTTTTCATGAGAAATTTCCACGCTGGATAACCTTTTTATATATGAACACATAATCATTTTAACTGTTAAAAATTTGGCATAAATTAGCTGAGGTATCTTCCTCCCAAGATCTGAACCATGGGTGTTTTAAGTATCTTCCAGCATGTATATTGTACTAAAAGCTGTGAGTGTACATTTTAACCTGATTTAACGTAGAATCAAGCTTCAGTACTGAGTGTGGAGTTTATCCTTCTTTTCATTTATGTAATACTGCTATGTATCTACTTGAAGCCAGAGTTGAGCTAACCCAGATCCCACTGCTAGGTTTGGATGGTTTTGTAGCATCAGTTAACAGGCTATCAACAGGTTATGCCCTCTACTGTATGTAAAACACTCAGACATGAATTGGAATTCAAAATATATGCCCAAACTATTTCCACACACACAACAGTAGTACTTCTAATTTGCAGAGAAGTAAAAAAATAGTAATGGGATAGCAGGTTTTGAAATAGTATTTTATACCTCTTAATCTCAGGTACATAACAAGAAAGGAAGCTGTTAAATAGCAAAACAAGACAAGAGGGACACAGAAATACAGTAAGTGTTATCAAGTCTGTTGTATTTGTGTCCTTTTTGTCCTCTGTTGTTTTTTTTGGGGGAGGGGGGAGGATGTTATTTGGTGGTTCTTCTGCTGCTTATTTGCGTTTCCTGATGTATTCTCTAAGTAAGCAGATGATTCAGTATGAAATCAAAGCCAAAATTAAATATCCAATATTCAGTGCACAGGATGCTTTTGCAAATGCAGCTTACTTTGCTGCCTATAAATCAAATGACACTTTTCAAAGCAGGTTCTGATTTTCAAGTTCTAAATGCATTAGTTAGGGGGAAAAATACTGTCTTGAAGGATTTATTTTTGTATGTACTTATATTATTCACTGGGTTATAGCTTAGATAAGAGCTAGAAGTATCTGATTTCAGTCATATGAGCTGCATTGGAGAAGTAGGGTTTTTTTTGTTTTGTGGGTTTTGTTTGTTTTTATTGCATCTACCTCTTGTATTGAAATTAGCATTGGAATTTGTTCACAAATTAGTTTTCCATGTGGCCAGGGAGTTGTCCCATTACATGTTAATATTTGTCTCACAGGAGTTTAGAGAGGTGTAACTGGCCATTGGGTTTAGCTGTTTAAAATCAGATTCATCATTCACTAAGTTAACTTCCTGGAAATGGATTTAGAACTGGAGAAAATAGTGATTATTTCAAAATAGATTCCTTGTTCAATATGTTATGTCCCACTTCCCCTTCCAAAGCTCTGCCAGGTTAAAAACAAGCACACAAACAGTGTTTTCAGTTGTTCACATATTCCACACCTGCACACAGAATCATAGAACAACCTGAGTTGGAAGGGACCCACAAGGATCATCAAGTCCAACTCCCATTAGGCGCAGGACAAACCCCGAGGTTACATGAGGTAACCAAGGGCATTGTCCAAGTGTCTCTTAAACTCCACAAGATTTGGAGCCATGACCACCTCCCTGGGGAGCCTGTTGCAATGCTCCACCACCCTCTGGGTGAAAAACCTTTTTCTAACATCCAGCTTGGATCTCCCTCAGGACAGCTTCATACCATTCCCCCATGTCCTGTCAATGTTCACTAAAGAGAAGAGTTCAGCTCCCACTCCTCCCTCTCTGGTGAGGAGGTTATAAACTGCAATGAGATTCCCCTCAGTCTTCTCTTCTCCAGACTGAACAGGCCAAGTGATTTCAGCCTTTCCTCATCTGACTTCCCCTCCAAGCCCCTAACCATCCTTGTGGCCCTCCTCTGGATGCTCTTCAGCAATTTCATGTGCTTCTTGTATTGTGGAGCCCAGAACTGCACACAGTACTCCAGGTGAGGCCGCACCAGTGCCGAGTAGAGCGGGACTATCACTTCACTTGCTCGGCTAGTCATGGAGTGCTTGATGCACCCCAGGATCTGGTTGACCCTCCTGGCTGCTGAGGCACACTGCTGACTCATCTTTATTTTACTATCTATTATTACTCCCAGATGCCTCTCAGCAGTGCTGCATTCCAGTCTAACATTCCCCAGTAGGTAGGTTGTTTTTGGGTTATCCCTCCCCAAGTGCAAAACCCGGCACTTACTCTTGTTAAATTTCATTTCATTTGTGACTGCCCAGATCTCCAACCTATCCAAATCTCTCTGGAGAGCCTCACATCCTCCAATGGAGTCTACAGCACCCCCCAATTTAGTATTGTCTGCAAACTTACTAGTCCTTCAAGTCCTACATATAAGTCATTTATAAAGATATTAAACAGTATAGGTCCTAAGATGGATCCTTGCGGTACCCCACTCGTCACCTGCCTCCAGAGTTTTCATCTATTTCAGCTTGGTAGGTGGAAATAAGGTAATGAACATTTTTAGAGCTCTGTTGCAAAGCACATAACTTACAATGCTATTTGGAGGGTACTTAGGAAAGCACTCTTGACTTTTCCCAGTAATACTTGAAATCTGGGGTAGTGATACCTGCTTCTTTTTCTCAGTGTGGCATAATGTATAAAGTCTATGTATAAATAAATTCAAAGCAAATTTTCAGACTTAACTTGTTTTGTTCTTGTAGACTTGATCGGAAGTTCTGTATTTTCAGCCTGAGTTCTTAAAATACAGCTGTGTGCATCTCTGTGCTTCTGTAGTACTTTTTTTTTGTCAGAAGTGTGCTTGGGAATGTATAAATTTTTCTGTCTTTCTGTGTCTCTGTTCTTCAGGTGAATATTTTGCAAAATAATTTTGGTCGCTGCTTGGAAACAACATTGTTTCCAGCTAATAGTTTGCAGCAAGACTGGTAGTGATTTAAATGGAGTAATAGCATGGCCTGTGACAATGTGATATTTCTTGGTGTTTAGTGAATGTGAATGTATAGTGCAGGTAATCCTCAATGCGAAAAGGAATAGCACTCTTCTCTGGGCTTATTTTTAACTTACATTCTTTTTTGCAAGGTTTTTCCTAATCATGTGTTTAATACACTTAAACAGATTTTGGCTCTGTAGTCTTTTCTCTAGGAACTATTGACAAATATGTAGATTCAGTGACTGAAAATACTCTTTGCAAAATAAAATGGTTGTTTATTTCTGGTAACATACATGATTGCATAATCCATAAGCCTTTAAATTAGCTAGGACACCTTGGTATGGCTATTGCCCAGAGCCTCTTGTCTGATCTTCAGTGACTCACCACAATGTTCCTGGGTGTAGTCACTCTCTTGGTGTCTGTCCATCTGTCTCTTGCTGATTCTAGATCTTGCTTTCACTCCCCACTTCCCCACCATTTGTTTTTTTCCCTTCTTGTTTGCCTTTAGAACTCTCAGATTAGTTTGGAGAGGCAGATAATCCAAAATGAAGTGGATTTCAGCAGCAGATTCACTGTCCTTCCTTTATACATTAGTCATTTAGATGACTGTTTCCTGATTCATGTGATCATAGCCAAATTTAGCTTGGAAAGGACCTTTGTATTCTTAAGTTTTAAACAATTAATATTTGTCAAAGTCGGTCAAACTATAAAACTCAAGGAATCGGAAGAACCATTCATTACGTTTAGTCTTTTGGTCTGTATCCGTGTACAACTGTCAAGTGAAGCATTCTTTTTAGTGGAATTTTAATATCTTAAGTTTAAAGGTGACAATTGAGCACTATTATAAATTGCTAAAGTGGTTACGAGCCACTACAGGTTCTATTCCCAGGGACTCGTTTAGATGAGGGCTTGGGAATAAGGCAGGAGAAATAAAGAAAAAGTCTTGTTTTCTATAGTTCAGTGGACTTGAGCAAATAAAATGCCATGGAGTAGTTAACTGTAGAGGAAGAAGTTATTCTCTGAAGTCAGCAAATGCATGGGAGAATTGTGTGCCATGTAGTTACAGTGTCTCCTTAATTTTTTTTAAATACTACCCTGAAGTGGAAATAGGATCCCTGGAACCAGTGCAATGGAAAGGGGTAGGAACAGTAAGCCAGGGAGAATTTTTGGCTTGTTTTTAGGTGATTTCTGTGACAGACTTGAATGGTCATTGAATGACATTGAGTTCTAGGAGTTTCATTACCAGTTTATTTTGTAAAATGGGGCATAGGCTCATTGTGTCAGGCCTTCCCTTAGGGTTTGATGGGATAAACATGGCTAGTAAGGGGTATGTTCTTTCCGTTTTCTTCCATTTCCTCTTCTGTGTCTTCTAAAATTCTGTAAGGTAATATCCTCCTGATACAGATAAAGTCTAAATCACTTGGACACTTGGGGCATTTTACTTGGAATGAAAACTGTTGCAAGTGTTAATTCTTTTTTTTTTTTAATTGATGGGTGTAATTTATTGGAATGATTAGAGAACATCACTCTAATCCAATTAAATACGTGAAAAATGAATAAAATGTTAGAGCGTTCAATGTTGAGAGTGCTTTTGCTACTCAGTTACATTGCAGTACTAATTAGTAGAAGTATTTCAGCTGCATTTCATGACAGGTATTATTAGTAGGCAGTACTTGTTGCTTTTATTTGTAGATGTATCTGACTTGGTCTTTCTGATCACAGGCACGCAGTCAGACTGATATTCAGGGAGAGGCCTGTTCCAGAATGAATGGTGACAACATTATGAAATGCTGTAAGGAAATAGTTAGCCCACACTAGACATTATTGGAGCTGTAATAAAGAAAAGTTTTGTCTTCCTTTGGGAACCTTAAAGCTTGCTTTTGTATCTGTGTCGGAAGTTGGAACAAACAAGATGATTTGAGTTTACAGTTATGACATCTAAATTATAGTCAAAACCGGTTTTCTTCCTGTAAATAGAAAAATGCCCATAGCTATCTGCAGGCCCTTCAGAATAGGGTGCTGAGAACAGGAAATAAATTTGTCCAGTAACTCCTTTTTTGCAGGCTTTTTGCCAGTTAATTGCTAAATACTCCAACTGTGCACGTTGATGCCTGCTAATCCATTGGTATGTTTTCTGGGGAGCAATGGTGGCAGAAATAGGAACAGAGTCTCCTTCCAGCCTTTCTTTGTCAACTTACCAGCTCTTCCCAGTAGAACTTTGTTTTTTATTATGTAAGTTAACAATACAGGTTTAAAAGCAAGGGATGGTATCAGGAATGCAATTTTATTTGAAGTACAGCTTAAATGTGAAGAATGCTCTGAAATAACTCTCTGTAACTTAAAACATTGTCCTTAGAGGTCTTCTGCTTTTCCTTAGTTTGCTTTTGTGAAATGCAAAAGTAAGTTTGTTAAATCAAACCTGCACGTGTTTGTGGTTATTTTGTATTCATTTAGCACAGATGAGTTGTATGTGGGCATCAGCCCAGGGTCTCTAATCCCAAACAAAAGTCTGCTGCTTGAGTTGATAATCCATAACTCATTACTGAGACTCTGAATAACGGATGTCAAGGATGGTGGCCAAGTTAAGACCTCTTTGTGTAGATCCACTCTACATGAAGGCCAAGAGAGGTTAGACTTTGTACAAGAGTAAGTTCTGTAATGCATGACAAAGAATGAAATGCCTGACACAATTCATTTTAGTTGCGTATACTTGAGTACATTTTCCCCTGTTCCAGTGAATGTTCTGTTTTCTATGGTTTTAGTGTCGTGAAGGACTTCTAGGAGCATTTTTCAGGTAGATCAAGTAGTTGATTTGTCTAGTGGTGTAGAAATATAACTTTGATGCTGTGGTAATTGGATGCAAGTGCATTCTTGGAAACCAAGAGAGTGTATGAGAAGAAGGTGATGTAAAGGATTAGTTGAAGGAATTCTGACAGTAGAAGGGAGAACATTCCTTTCTGTATTCCTTTCAGTTCTCCAATTCCCCTGTTTTTTGAGGGTGGAATATGAAATATTAACTTGGGGAGGAGCATTATTAATCTAGTGCATTTTTGTGTTACGTCGTGTGTAACAGTGTATGAAATGCATTACTCCTGTTATATTTTCAGTACTTTTATTATTTACTTGGAAATCGTTAAGAGATCTCTATTTACAGTTTCTGGAGCTCGTTTAGGTACTGCTTTCTGAATGTCTGAGTTATGGATTCCTTTGATAATTGATAGTGTACTTCCTAGTTTATTCCTTTTAAAAATACAGTTGAAATATTGTCTTAGGGAAAAAGATTTAAAAAAACATGCAATATTGAGCAGAAGCAGAGAGCCAAATAGGAAACTACCTTCTTAGGAGCTTGATTTTTTTTTTTTTTTTATTATCCTCTATTTGCAAATTTTTGTTCCTTTATTCAGCAGATTTAATTTCTTTTTTGTTTCATTTCAGTATAAAAATAAACCACATGTGGTGGCCTTAGCTAGGAGCCACTCCATTTCCTCGGCAGCTGCTGCTACATGCTGCTTGTCTGACAGACGCAGCTAGGTCATGGTTACCAGAGGACATCCTTGTGGTCATAACCAAGTTGTAAATGTCACTAAGATTGTTTCTGAATGCCTATCACATGTGTATCACCAATTCTGAATTAGATAAAGTCAGCCAAAGATTCATTTGGGAGTTAGGACTCCCAGAAGATTACTTTTTAAAGCCGAAGAGGAGCAAGAGTTGTGACATGCATCTATAAGGAGTGGTAGTGATTTGACAGTTTTTTAGCCCTCAGTTACTAGCCCTTTGGTGGAACTGACAGCACGCCTGCAAAGATAGTGAGGCCTGTTTCAGCCCCATTAATGTTGTCTTGAATGTGAGCCTGCAGCCTGAAAAAATGATAAATGTTCAGTGATTGATGATTTTATAGTCCCAGGGCACTTGGGATGGTTTCTGGGAGCCGTGAACAATTTTCCCCCCTCCCTTAATTAGGCCTGAGCTTTTGGTTTCTCTCTACCAGACTAAGAGAAGTGAGTAAGTGGGAATTGTAAGATAAGGTTTACAAAATGTTTTTCCAAACTTTGGCTACAAAGAAGATGCAACTTTGAGTCCCAGGTCTGTCATGTTTTAGTACAGAATAAGTGGTCTGATGCATATCTCATCAGTCTGAATGGCAAATACCATCTTTGTACCTTTATATGAAAAAGCTGACAGCACTTTGGAAAGTACAAAATAGAATGTTCTGTAACTGGGTTAATTAAATAATACGTGCATCCTAGGCTCTCTGTGTTTTCTGTCGTGCCACCTTTGGCACAAGCTTTCAGTAAGCCAGGGTTTCCTAACTGCGTAAGGGTGACTCCAAGCCTGCTATGTTGGCTGTCATCATGCTAGAAAAGTCTGAACCAGTATTTCGGTTTGAAATTGACAGTATTGTTTATTTAATGACTATTTGGAAGTAAACCTTTTGTCAGTGAGCTGTGGTCTTTAGTAATATGATGGTGTCAAAATGGCGATTTACCTGTGACATTAGTAGCAGGCTACAAGGGGAAAGGAAATTTCTTCTCATTTACACTAACATTTTTTTCCTAATGTCAGTTACTCTTCCTGACCTTTTTAATGTGTTGTTTTGTTAATACTAACATAAACCTTAGGAAAAAAACAAATCAATAGTGAATTCTTCAGACTAATTTTACTTTCTCAGTGGCTAGCAACTTTAAGAGAAGTCAAATATCAAAATATCTCAGTGTTGTTCAACTTTTAGAAATATTGTCCATGAGGATACAGCTTATTAAGAAATGATGTGGTTTCTTTTTGATGGGAGAGACAGAAAAGGAGAAGAAGGTAAAATGTGTATCGGGAATAGTTTCTGTGAGATAGACCCGAAAGCCAACTTTTGTGATTAATGACCAATTGTGACTCTGCACATTTAATTAGGAAAGTGTCATTGCACTCAATTAGCTAGGCTGCCAAATAATCTGTTTAATACTCTGGTCTTTTTTTCTCTAGGGTTTTGCAGACAGTCCTCATTACAGTGATCACTTGAATGACAGTCGATTAGGGCCCCATGAAGGATTGTCCCCGACACCTTTCATGAACTCAAATCTGATGGGTAAGTAGGTAATTCTTTACGAGTATCCCCTCAAAGCCTCTTTGGTCAGAAAGAGACATTTTTCTTTCCCTTGTCTAGGCCTGACATATCAAGCATCTGGAAGTTGCTCTGTTTCTCATAGCAACGCTGATTTCCCTATTGAAATCTTTCTATGTTGGGCAAATTCCTCATAAAGGCTATTGTCCAGGACTTTCTAGAAGAAGGAACCACCTGGATTTTCTCAAGTTGCTCTAGAAAGCTGATAAATTTTGATTTGCTTTTTACATTTCTCTCATAAATTCTAAACATTTTAAGGCTGACTTTTCCTTAATTTTTGCTGAGAAGACATCTATATCAATTGTAAACTTGTGCATTTAAAAATGAATGATTGTTTTTCTGACACTGTCAATTCCTGAACTATCAACTTACTTTAGGCTTTTCTTAGGCTAATATTTTGAGGGCTTGCCTCTTATTTGTGACTTCCTAAATTCTTTGATATTTTTTTGTATTAGAAACATTACCACATCTAAGAAATAGATGCAAACTCCTGTTTTGCTAAGCAAATGTAACAACAGGACTATGGGTATCTAACACTTTCTGGTTTTGAAACTGGAAAACCAAGCAAGCAAAGTATGTATTACATTGTGGGCTTAGGTATGGAAAGCTTTTCCTTCATTGCTTGCACTGTTCTGTTACCTGATACATGTTAAATGTATTGATGGCATTGTTTGAAATTCTTCTTCTCCCTATTCCAGTTAGGAGCGTAAAAATGTTGATACCAAGATATTTATTGTGTGGCAATACATGGTCTTGGGGCAGGTTTTTTTCTTGTGTCTTAAACTTAGGGATGACTCTGAATTCTGAATCTGTACATTTGACATTGTTTCACTTATATATTCTGTGTCTTGTAGACGTGACCTATTTTGTGATCTCAGTATTGTCCTTTTAAGACACAGCCATGGTAATCTAAGTGGATTACCTAAATCCAAATCCTGGTGGTCTGCAATTTCTTTTGGAAATCTTTCTACTTTGCTCAGTCTTTGTTTACTACTTTAATTTTCTCTGAAATAGAGGCAGACAAAGCATGGCTGTTGCTGAAAGCAGAATGCCATTTAAATCCTCATATATGAACCTGAAAATATGTGATGTTAAAATGACCATATGTAGTTCTTGTTGAGAGAGAGTCTATATTTATATCTGAAAACAGGAAAGTTAAAATGTGGTTGTCCATAGTTATTTTGATAAAGCAGAGTAGAACTTTCCCCTAGTATTGCTGCAAATGTGTTAGCTTTTTTACACACAGGAGACAATTTATTTCAGTTGCTTCTCCAGTGTTTGATCAATGGCATGTCTGGAACGGCTCTAGGCTTTATTACTGATACTAATTTTATTTTACAAAAGTAGATAGCAAGTTTGATACTACATTTTAAAATTTGTATTGCCAAAGGCACACTGTTTGCTCTGCTTTTAGTGTGAGCTGTCCAATTTCTAAAGAATGTATGCCTTTAAATATGTGGGAAAAAAAGTAATTGATGCAACTATATCTTAGTTTTTCAGTTTTATTGAAGAGATGACTGGGTGATTGCATTAGACACAATAGAATTACATCATTAATACAGATTTTCAGATTGTTTTAGGGGAAGAATTAATGAATTGCAAGATCTCTGTGTGTCAGTCACCCAAAGCAGCTGTGAACTGAAACAGTCTTGTAATGCTTTATGGCTAACAGTTCTTATGGATTTTAATTTGTTGGAGCAATAGTACTTTGTTTACTTCTATATGTGACAAAGAATTTCTGAAAGCTTTCAGTGTGTGTATATGTATATATATCTCGAAGAAATGTACACCTCAAAACTCTAAAAGTAGGCTTTTAGAAGTATTCTACCTGTGAGTTTTGGCTTATCATAACAAAAAAATTATATACTTTTTAGTTGTGCTACAGTATAGGATGCAGATTTGTATATCATACTACCACATCCTGAATTTTTCCAGTGTATTTTTAGGCTGATGCTGAAAGTTTGGAGAGAGGAATGATAAAAACTACATAAAAACATTGAGTAGTAGTTTTCTCTGTAGTAGCACTGTGTTTTGGTCTATTATTGAAAAGAGAAATTAGATTGCAACTTAAATTTTTTTTTGACCAATTACACAGTTTGTTTTATCAAATTGTGGACATGTTCCCATAAACAGAATAAAACCAACCATTTTATTAGTTTCTGTAGATTATATTTAATGCATTCATTGGTTAACCTGTCATCTTCAGAGTTTAAAAGGAGATGGAGGCTAAGAACATGAACCTGATGAGCTTAGGAAATACGTCGCTCGGCTAATAGGAGTGATGGAGTGTCTGAGGTTCCATGCTGGAGATGGAAGACACACATGCCTGGGTCCCAACACTTTATCAGGATTGAAATACATCTCCAAAATAGTTTTAAAATATTAAAAAAAAAAAAGAGACAACAACATATTTCACCATTGCTGTCAACACTTAAGAGCATCATTAAAAGAAAGAATTGTGTGTCAAGGGGATGTTGTTATTTTGTGTATTATGTTCAGCAATAAGCATATTTGCCTGAAGAGATAGTGGATTATAAAGTGCCACTGTCTTTCGTGATGGAGCTCTCAAACATTTTAATGATCTTGTACATTGCAAAAGAGAGAAATTTTGTCTAACAAGAGTTGATAATGATTCAATAATGAACAATTTGCCACAGAAAGATGCATTTCCATATTCATTTAGATATTTTTGAAGTGTTTTGCAGAGGAAGTAAAGCTATTATGTGGGATTGGTTAGTGTTCTTCACTAATGAATTCCAGAATTATCCTGTTGATTTGTTAGTATAAAAAAAGAAAGGCCGTTGCTTGTATTTTAAGTAAAACCACTGAATCCTCTTGGCACTAGCATAGTCTGTTGGTATCCATAGAGATATGTAGAAAATCAGGCTAAGATATATTGGTGGTATTGTAGCTCCATTTAGACTTGATAATCTTTGCTTATTCAACACTTTCTGTTTTAATTACATTCTAGAAGACTATTCACAAGGATATGAGATTCTTTTCTCTGTAATTATGCTGCCTTTTAGTATACTGTGCTTGCAAGTAGAGGTCATTTTGCTGGGACCCTTGAAGCATGTGGTATTGTATCTTCTGTTGTACTGTTCCCTGGAGTTTATTTTACTGAGCTTTTCTACTTTTGCTTACCAGGAAGAAAGCAAGCAGATCATTCTTATTTTTACTGGATCATTTCTTGTAAAAATGTTTTTACAAATACATCAGCAACAAAGGGAGGATCAGGGAGAATCTCCATCCCTTACTTGGTGCAGGGGGAAATATTATTGCCTCGAAGGACGATGAAAAGGCTGAGGTACTTAATGCCTTCTTTGCCTCAGTCTTCAATAGTCAGACCAGTTATCCTTAGGGTACTCAGATCTGTAGCTGGACTACAGAGACAAGGGGCTGAATGAAGTCCCTTTAATACAGAAGGAACCAGTTAGCTATCTGTTGCTCCACATAGACGTACACAAGTCTATGGGGCCAAATGGGATACACCCAAGGGTACTGAGGAAGTGAGCCTCTGTCAGTCGTTTATCAGCAGTCCTGGCTAACCAGGGAGGTCCCAGACGACTGCAGGCTAGCTAATGTGATACCCATCTACAAGAAGAGTCTGAGGGTTGAACTTTAAAATACAGATAAAAGAAGGCAAGCATCTGAATTGTTTTGCAGTTAAGATTCTAATCTTCAGGAAAACTGCTAGTTTTCCTCAGTAGCTCTTCAGTAAAAGAGTTTTGAAATCGAGGAGAGAGCTTATTAAATGACTTCATGATGGTGAAGGCAACAGTAGAAAGCAAACAAGGGTAAGTAGTTATTGAAATGGCAAATATTAAGAATGATGCCATTGTAGTTTTTGCTAGGAGTCTTGTTTTAATTGTCTTTTAGGAAAGGAGAGGGCAGATGAAATTAGTGAGTTAGAAGATCTTGCATTTGTCCGAAATAATAGATTTTCTTGAATTGTCTTCTGTAGTCATTACTAATTTAACACATGGAATAAAATAGCCATCACAATGGAAATGATCCCCAGAGACCTGAGTAATGGCAAGATTGATCTGAAATAATTTATATGCAGTTACATCAGTATTAACTTGGAGGATGGTGAGGACAAAATATTTTGTATCCTTTAGAGAATTTATTAGGAAGAAAGAAGGGAATGTTAAAAGAAGAAAATGACGAAATAGGGATGCAACAAAGACTGACGAGTGCTTTAGTTTATCTCATTTTACAGGAATAAGGCAGTAAGTTGAAAGAAAATTGTAAAAGAATAGTACATAAGCTTCACATAGTTCATATCTGTCAAATATTACTGTAGACTGAGTTAAGAAAACCTTTTCTTAGTAAAAAAGGTGCAAGTATAAGTTGATCCACAGTTACAATACTTAGGGGTACTGCTCTCGGAAGCAAGTCTACCACAAGCCACGGACTGTCAGTTTCCTGTGCTGGAAAAGTTCCTTAAAATTCAATTTACAGTAACTGGCATCATGCAGTTTCACAGCATTAGTTCTACATTTTATCAAATCACTTACTGTTTTGATTATTAAAGCTAAAATTATCAAGATGCTGACTTGTCTATATGTATTACATCATTGCTGCTTCTCCCAAAGTAAGTGTGGCTGTTGCTTCCGCATGGTGGAAGTTGGTTTTGTTGCTTTAGGTAGGCTTATAGTTTTTTAAAAATAATTTTTTCTAAACGATTGTATATAATGAATTTGACAAAGGTAAGATTTACACTTCCTTCTAAATATGTTTTCCTTTTGGGGGATGTCACTGTGCTTAATTGCTTTTTTGACATTGTTTTATAGATTGGTAAAATCCTAATGTGAATTTTATAGTATTTTGGTTTTTGAAGGGTTTTTTCCTCTTTTTTTTTTTCTTTTTCTTTTTTTCCTTTTGTTCTGGGGTGTTTCTGTATCTGGTTGTGCCCCAGCTCTGGTGTAGTTTGTCAGGCAGAAGCAGCCTCTTGGCAAACATACCTGTAAAACCTTGGACCTGAATGCTGGTTAGTGTCAGCACAGAGCCACTGATCTGCAGACTGAAGATATCTAGATTTGTGATGTTTTGTATCTGTTGGTAGAGTTTCAGATTTATCTTCCCCTCCCCCTCAGGTATTACATTAAATAAATTCCACTCACACCAAAGAATTGCTCTCATCTGCTCTTCATTTTCCTTTTGTGAAAGCTAATGGGTTTCTGGGAAATTAAATTACACAGTCATTTAGTGACAGTGCTAAGTGCAGGGCATTTTTACCCTTGGGTTTTTGCTCACAAGAGTGTGTGTTAAGCTTAGTTTTCCCTTCTGTTTACAGTAATATTTCAATCAAATAGCTTTCCTAACATTTCTTTAAATACAGGCATACCTCAAGGCTTTCTACAATACAGCAGGGAGCTCGCCTCCTCTGTAATGTTGTGCTGTAGCAGGTGTCCGCTTGTGATCTCTCCCCCTTGAGACTTGCATCTCTGTCCTAGTTAGCAGCTGTGGCAGAGGGGCCCTGAGAGCCCTCCTCAGGTGGTGCTCAGGTGTGGGTCTGCCAGGTAGGAGCGGGGTCGCAGCTGCCCTCGTGCTCCTGCTCCCCTCGCACCCGGCTCCCGCCTGCCTTCGGGAGGGTGAGGAGGGTGAGCAGGTGCACCACGGCCGCCTGCCCCTCCCCAGCGGAGATCTGGCCTGCTGAGGCAGTTCATCCCTGATGAACAGGGAGCAGTGGGCAAGTTTGGGAGCTTAGAATCTCCAAGTTGGTGTTGGAGTTGTTTTCAGGCTAAATATACAATGCTGTGGTTCAAGGAGAAACACAGAAAGATTTTCATTCTAGCAAGTAAGAAAGTCAAGAAATTTGTCCTTGAAAATCCATCAAACTGTAGGATTTAACATTGTACTAGGAATCATAGAATGGCCAGGTTGGAAGGGACCCTAAAGATCATCTAGTTCCAACCTCCCCACACTGAGCAGGGATGCCAATCACTAGACCAGGTCACCCAGGGCCACATCCAGCCTGGCCTTGAACACTGCCAGGGATGGGGCATCCACAGCCTCTCTGGGCAACCTGTTCCAGTGCCTAACCACTGTCTGGGTAAAGAACTTCCTCATAATCTCTAATCTAAATTTCCCCTCCTTCATCTTATAACCATTCCCCCTTGTCCTATCACAGTCTGACCACTTAAAAAGCCTCTCCCCTTCTGTCCTATAATCTCCCTTTAGGTACTGGAAACCTGCTATAAGATCCCCTCGAAGCTGGTACCTTTTCACTGGATACTAGCAGTGCCACAGGTGCCTTCATGGGGGGCTCCACTGGGGTCTCTGCAAATCCACAGCAGGTCCCACGAGCAGAATCTGCAGTTCTAGTGGCCCATGGGCAGTAGTGTTGTTTGCACTCTGCACTAATGTGGGGGAAAAGATGGGACCTAGTGTTAATCAAGTTGGAGGAAGATGAAGTGGTGTTGCCTTCTTCAAAATTATCTCCCACTTAAACCCAGAATTTTTGACATATTAAGTACTTTGGAATTGCCAGTCTGGGAATTTAAACATGCCTGTGTCTTTTAAAATGGGAAATATTTTAGTTCTGATAAAATTTGTTCTGCAAAGCTTGGGGTTTAGTTAATGCAGTCTGATACATTCAAGTGTTGATTTATTCACTGTGTACTCTGCCTTTGAAAAGAGGAATAAATAGTAATCTGATGAAATTTTTAAGTCTTGCATTTCCTCTTTGTTATAACATGTCAGTTTAGCTGCTGTAGGGTATGTTTATCTGTTACAAGGCTCATCAGTGCATGAAATGCTGAAAGGGCATATTTCTCTCCTGTGGTTCCTGCCATCCCTGGGCACTTGTAGATGTGTTCCAGTGGATGGGATCAGCTGGGTGAAGCTATAGGATTTTAAATTTCAGTCTGTCTGAAGGCGCCAAGCTCCTTCCCAGGGAGAAGGGAGGGAGGGGGTGATGCTTTCCCATACTGGTGATATAACTTCCCCGTGAGGCAGTTGCTTAGGGATCTACATAATAACTATTATCCTGTTCAAATAGGAGACTGTAGAAAGCTCACTGGTGATTAAAAGATAATTTTGTAATTTTTCATGGCTTGTCTTTGTCTTGCAATAAAGATGTTTGCTTATCACCAGGTGCATAAAAATCATTTACTTAATCTCTATTTCATTCCATTATTTTTTTCCCATTCTTGCATGCATGTAGCTGTAGCTTGTCAGTTGCTAGCAGTCCAGTTTTTAATAAATGCAGCAGCCTGTACCCAGTGATTAAATTCTGATCAAAATGTTGTAACTAGGCTGCTCGTGCCAAAACAAGTGGCTTTTGTGATTTGGGGCGTTATAGCATTTGCTTTAATGTGATTTGAAGTTGTTAATAGTTTTCTTTAGAGTCTGGGTTTTAGTGAATCAAATGTTTGCTGCTGCTGGAAACCTGACCTTGTTTAGATATGCAGTCACCTCAGAGGGGAAAGCAAAAAGATGAAATTGAATGAACAAACCTATAAAAGATGTAATTGTATTTTTTAGGTGCACGAAGTTGGACCTCTTAATACTAGTGGTTTTGTGAGTTGTCTGAGTGGCCACTGCTTTCTCCCTAGAGTTTTAAGCTGCTGTATAAGTGCAGCGCTTCAGTTATACAGTGGATTAATGGAACAAATATTATCAAAAGAAAGCAGATTTTTTTTTTTTAAGCTTGATTTTGAAAATAGTGTCTGGACACTTTCACTTCAGTCCAAAGTTTTATTTCTAAAAATTGGGTGAAAGATTTTCACGTAACAGAAATGTGCAGAAGACAAGAGAAACTGTAACTCATTCTGTTAAGTGCTTTATTTGTGAGGCTTTTTTCTTGGCTCTTTTTACGCTTTTCTGAAGGCTAACAGTACTGTGCTTTCAGATGAGTGTTCAGCTTCTGTCACTCAAATGCATAGATGTATATTGGGAAGTCAGCTGAAAATTCCATGAAGTTCTTTCATAGGCATCCAGATGGAGATTAACTTTGAGAAAGAGAAAACTTGTCATCCTTATGTGTGGAAGCTTCACCAGGATGGCATTTTGTGGAGGGAGGGTGCTGTTGGGTTGGGGATGTTTCTGGAAGATGCTCACAGGGGTCCCCTATTTGAAGATGAAATAGGAGAAAGAGTTGATCTTACAATTTCTTCCTCTTATATAATGGAACCTAGAAGGCAGAGAGTACTGTATGACTTGTTAACAGTCTTGTAAGCTTCGAGGCTGATCCCTGGGGTCTGCATTGAATACTTAAGTGCATGACTGTACCCTAAATAAATTTTTATCATGTTTAAAAGAAGTTCTGCAGAGATAGGGAAGAGTGTACTTGTACACTCTTTATCAGGGTACTGCAGTTTTAAGTGCATTTTCTGCATCGTAAGAGCAGAGTGAAGTTTGCCTTACTGTTTTGCAGCGATAAATAACACTTTTGTTTCTGACTGGATCCATTTCTGTCCTATGATATCATTTATCTGTTTCACGTATACTGCTAGTCCATTACAAGCTGTCACCTGAGATTTAATTTATATATTTATTTGGAGTCTTGAGGTACTTTCTAACTTAAACTACAAGCTGACTGACCGATGTGAATAGAGATCTACAAAAATTAATGCCTTACAGAACCATATTTCTTAAATATGCTTTACCTAGCTTACAAGTTGCATTACCTTATTGAAATACTGTGGAGAACCTTCTGCTCATGTCACCCTAACTTCAGAGGAATTTGCAGAAGCTTGTATGTGTGTTATGCTACAGAAAACATTTAATGTTCTATCAGTTAAAAATTAAAATTTTCTGTTGCATAGATATATAAAGTTTTTTTCTTTCATTTTAAGGGAGATTTTGTTTCCATATAAGATAGGTTGGATTATTTTACAGCTTCAAGTTTGAAAGATACTGAAATTGATAGATACGCAAGATCTGAAACTGAGCTCCTGCTCATTTTGCAGTATACAACTCTGTCTTACTTTGTACTTAGAGAAATGTCATCCTTTCACCTGATGTGAGTTAAATCTCCCTCTATGATAGTACTGCTGAAAAAATATCACCTCACCTATGCTCAGTGGTGAAAGATTGACTAATACATTTTACCATCACTGAAACAATTTTTCTTTACCTCTTCTAGGATTGATATTTTTAAGCTTAAGATAAATGTCACTAGCATTACTAGTGTTTAAAATGTTACTTTATAAATAACAAAGCTGAGAAATCCACATGCTTTTTTTTTTTTTTTCAGGTGTCTGAATTGATCACTTTTCTGGGTGCTTTAGGTTAGCTATAACAGTGCAATCTGAAGTCACTTGTTCATGCAGTGCTCAGTTTTACCTTGCAGCACTGTGTTGTTCTTGCTCAGCATACGAGGGGCTTGAAGGTTATTTTGTTTTGTTTGATTACTGAGAGTGGTTAGAGGAGGAGTGATGATTGGCTTGTCTTTCTGGTGCTTGGCTGCATTTCCTTTAATTTTTTTGTTCACTGCTTTTATTCATCAATGACAATTTATAAACAGTGCATGTTTCACAATGGTTTCAGCTTTGAGTGCCAAACAACTGCATGATTTTGTTCCTTTGTTTGACAGCTATCTGGCACTTAGCCCTGTGCACAATTGCAATGAATATTTTTGTCCAGTATATGTGTATATTATTTCATTTATAGTTTTGCTATTACATTAAAAACGTATCTTGCTACAAATGTGGTTCAAAAGGTACACTGTAACAAAAACACCAACTTTGTAAAGCTGTAAATGAATTGGGTAGAAACCTGTTCTTCAGTATTTTGGAGCAGAGTGTAAAAGGGAGGGGGTCCAGAAGATAAATACTGCCTGGTTTTATTGGTTCAGTGGCACAGTTGCAAATTATGAAAAGGCTTATAGTTTGTTGGCAGAAGGGGAAAAAAAAAAGCCCATGTGTTTCTCCAGTTGGTAATCATTTAATATAGGGTAGTGTGCTTATATACAATAAACGGTGGGCTTTCAGCTGTATGTTGAGAACAGAGTAAATGTAAAGAGCAGTTTTTTAAATGTAGAGGATTTTCTGTATTGACTTTATCTCGTTTTACCTACATAGAAGAAAATGCGGAGCACAAATGTCTTGAACTCAAGATTCTGGCTCTTTAGTGCTTGCTTGACATTCTGCAATAAGGAGGCAAGCTTCCCTGTTGATTATACTCCTCCAAGTTTCTGTTTTGTGTCTCCCTTTCGTCATGCTCGGTCTCATGATAGAGACAGTGCAAATGCCAGTAAACGCATGTGAAATAAAACACCAAATTGAAAGGCAGTGATTCATCAGGAGAAAATGTTATCTAGGCCTCAGTAATTTTTCTTTTACTCTTAACCTGTGCTCTAAAGCATCATTATTCCCTTGATAATCAATTTCAGCATGGCTGTTGAAATGAAAGCTGTATTTTTAAAATTGACACTGCCCTTCTATCTGATTTCCCCTATTTTCTTGATGGCACTTTATGTTGCTTTCTTGTTTGTTAATGCAAAACAATTGTCATTGGTCCAATTTATTCCCTTTAGAGAATAATAAAACATCAGAGGTAGAAAATAATGTAAACTTTAACTAAAAATGTCATTGTCCTCAAATCTATAGAGTATACTTTTGCTGTATTTTTACTGTATGGTTAAACTTGTATTTTTGTCCCTTGAATGCATCCATCTGGATCAGTACTGTTCCACCTGAGCACTTCCATCAGGCTCACACTCAGTTGCGCTTTGGGATTTTTCCTGTCTTTACCTGGCTTGTCTGTCTTCCTTGGTCTGTTGACTTTTCTGGCTGTTATAAGAAAGGCCATCTTTTGTGGTTTTTTGCAGATATGTTCCTCTTTGTAGGTATGTTTTCTTTTTGTTTCCTTTATCTTAAATGTAGAGAAATCTGTTTATGCTCTGTTGTTACTTACAATATGGGACTTACTTAGCTATAACACCTGATTGTTAAAATTTAAAGGATATCATTCTTCACAGTCACTCTAGTTTTTTGTGATTCTTTGTGCAGCTCTTATTGGCCACTGCTATCAGTGTCATGCCATGGTGGAGGAGTCTGTTCCAGTGTGGATCTTTTTCCTTGTTTGTGAGACATTTGTACCTTCAAAACTGTATCTTTGCAGATGACACCAAGATAGGAGGGAGTGTCAATCTGCTTGAGGGTAGAGAGGCACTGGAGAGGAACCTGGATAGGCTGAATCACTGGGCTGAGGCCAATGGGATGAGCTTCCAACAAGGCCAAGTGCCGGGTCCTACACTTTGGTTACAACAACCCCATGCAATGCTGTAGCCTTGGGGCAGAGTAACTGGATTGCTGCCTGGCAGAGAAGGACCTGGGGGTTCTGGTTGATAGTCTACTGAACATGAGCCAGCAGTGTGCCCAGGTGGCCAAGAAGGCCAACAGCATCCTGGCTTATATTGGAAATAGTGTGACCAGTAGGACTAGAGGAGTGATCATCCCACTGTACTCAGCACTGGTGAGGCCACACCTTGAATACTGTGTTCAGTTTTGGGCCCCTCAGTACAAGACGGACATAGCAGCATTAGAGCATGTCCAGAGGGGGGCAATGAGGCTGGTGAGGGGTTTAGAGAGTAAGTCTTGAGGAGCAGCTGAGGGAACTGGGGTTGTTTAGTCTGAAGAAGAGGAGGAGACCTTATCTCTCTACAGCTCCCTGAAAGGAGGTTGGAGCAAGATGGGGGTAGGTCTCTTCTCCCGGGTTGTTAATATGACGAAAAGAAGAAATAGCCTCAAGTTGAATCAGGTGAGGTTTAGATCGGATGTTAGGAAAAATTTCTTCAGTGAAAGGGTTGTTAGGGATTGGCACAGGCTGCACAGGGAGTGGTGGAGTCACTGTTGCTGGAGCTGTTTAAGAAGCGTATAGATGTGGTACTTAGGGACATGGTTTAGTGACATGGTTGTGTTACGTAGATGGTTGGGCTGGATGATCTTAGGTGTCTCTTCCAACCTTAATGATTCTGTGATATTCTAGGCGATACTTTAAGAGCAGATTCTGAACAGGGATGCTGCTTAGTACAGTAAGGATTCTTCACAAGACATTACTGTGCACTAGACTTGGAAGATCAAAACTGTCTCATAATGGAATGGAGGTGTAGTAATGTACTTTCTGGTCATCTTTAGAAGAACTGCAAGTTGTGGTGAATGGACAAGCAAATAATAAAAGCTACTATAGGAAAATGTTTTGAAGTGGAAAAATAATCATTTATTGGTGGCTGACTTCTAAATTAACCTGCAAGGCTGTGGCTTAGTTACATTGGAGGAAGGAGTATGAGCCAGATGATAAAACATCCTTCAGTTAGACTCTGAAAGAGTATGAATGCAAAAATCAGTAAACATTTCCTTATTTCTGTGTTAAGTCAACAGCCTGGGTTCAGACATGCTGAAGGGGAACTTCATTGTTTTCCACTGCAAAAATCAAATTCATATACACATTTTTTGGTGTCCAATATTTTGTTATTTAAAACATGTCCTTTTTGCTGAAGCTTGTGAGATGTGTGTGGATGCTTTTCAGAACACTTGATCGCTTGTAGCGTGTACCATGCTGCTCAAGGCAAGAATCTTTAGATGTCACAGTCATCTTGCCACACATGATGAATCACTTTGCCTCAAGATTTTTGCCCACAAAGCCTCTGGGGTGCTTCTGTCTCCCTAAGGATGTTCTGTTCAAGTAGCCATCTGAGCTTACTCTGCTGTGACCAGTTTACAAAGTACTATATACAAACTTTTTCACATTTTGTTTCTGCTTGTAAATAATACAAGGGATCATATTGTATACATATGTAAACAAGGGGCACTGCTGACCAAAATCAGAAATAAGGCAGAAAAAGATCTAGTTTGGCTTCAAAAAGACAATATCACTTTAAACTTCTTTTGTTTGAATTTTTTTTATTTTATTTGTTACAAGAATCTTGCCAAGTGGTTGTAACTGCAGGATGCTGCCCTAAATGGGTTTTCCTTCAGTTTTTTCCCCTTTCTGGTTTTGTGTCTGTCCCCCTCTGCCTTTTTGGGTTTTTTCCTCTTCATTGCTGGCAATGTGTGTAATGAGTTTCATAGCTTTCCTGATTGTGTCTCTTTGGATACATTCCTTGATTGTGTTGGCCTTTATGACAGAAATAGTGACAGCTGGTAATAAAACCTGAAGTTTCAAGATACTGAACAGATTTGTGGTCAATATATCTTAATCATTTTAGGATTTGATACAACACATGCTTTTTAAATATGTTGAAGTTTGTAGCAAGAAAACTTAAATTCTTATCTGGTGTTTCAGTCTTCTGATTCAGTGGTCCAAAATGATATGCATTGACCATTTTGTTGTGGCAAGATGCATCTTTCTCATTTTTGCACAATAATAGAAATAGTATGTCAACAATAAGACAAACGAAGTAACAAATTACAGCAAGTGAATTTTATTTTGAGCTTTTTTGTTTGGTTGTTTGTTTATTTATTTATTTATATTCTTACCCTTCCTTCCTCTCTGCTTTTGGCTGTCTTTTTTACAGTGTGTATTCCTGTCTTTTCCTCTTTCCTGTGTGATCACAGGAGTCCCTAAACTCCCTTTGTAGCCTGTTCAAGGTCCGTTGTTGTGAGGGGGAGGTGGTGGCTTTTTGCCTTCTCTACTCCCTCTTCCTGAGAAAATCCACCTGTTCTTCTCAAGCAGACTTAGTGTTTTAAGAAGGGGGTGGAAATGTAACTGAGTTACTAGATGGCCATATTTCATCTTTTGCATTTGTGCACAGAACCACCTTTTGGAACTTAAGCTGCCTTTCTCCTCTCTGTAAAAAAAAAACACACCAACCCACAAAAAACCAAACAAAACCCAAAAACAAACAAAAAAACCCCAACCCTCAGCCCCAGTGTAATTCCAGCTGTTCTTTACAATGAGGCTTTTACTGATAGAAGAAAAATTTTTGGTCATTTTCCTGTTGTTTGTTTGTCTTTTATTTCTGATCAGAAATTTTGGTTTTCCTAGCTTTTTTTTTACATTTGCAATTTTGATAGCTTCTGGAAATTCTTAACTATATACAGTCTGTGTCATACTGAAAAAACTGTATCGGAATGAAAATTTTATTTAGTACCTGAAAGTATAGCATGATTAGTTATAAAATTACTTATTTTGAAGTCAGAGCCAGTTATGTCTGCCCAAGGTTTAATATTCCTTTTCTGTAATGAATCCAGCTGTGAAGCCTGAATGGAAAGCAGACAGCTTGATGATAACAGCTGGTCATAAGAATCCAGTAAAACATAAAATGAATAATTTTCATTGACCCTGGATGAAGCTGGGTATGTCAGTATAGATGATGGGATAAAAGGGACCCGTTAAGCAGTAGTTTGTATCTAAACTTGAAAGCATTCAGTGTAGCTGGATTTGTATGTTTCTGTAGTAGTTACAGAAAATTCTAGGTAGTGTTACAGATTTCCTTTGTACTTGAACAAAGAAAGCAAATCTTCACTGGAGTCCTTTGCTGTAGGAAATGTTGCAGGATTTATGTGTTGTTTTGTTTATGGATTAAAATTCGTTACTGTTGTCATGATCCCTGTACTGATTTGAACAAATTTATTAAGATCTGTTACTGTTCTCTTGATGTCCTTACTGCTTATATAATTTACTTAACAGTTGAATCTCTGATACCTGTGCCATGCATTTTTTTAAAAGTTGTTTTTTGAAGTTGACTAAAATTTGTCTCTGGCAGACTTAAAGCTGCCTTTATAGAAACCCCCTTGCTCACAAGCAGTACCGTATCTTGACATCTTGGAATACCTTTTGTCCTCAAATTTCTCTGATAAAACATATCCTTTTGTGTTTGTTTCCATGCATTGAGCAAAAGTCTCACCTATGTCTTTGCTTTTTGGGTATAATTATGTCACAAGCAAGCAAAACTCCTACACTTTCTCACCTTAGTCAATGAGAAGAGAAGCTGTTTTGTCTGAGGACCATAGAATCATAGAATGGCCAGGTTGGAAGGGATCTTAAAGATCATCTAGTTCCATCCCCCCTGCCATGGACAGGGGTGCCACACACTTGACCGGGTTGCTGAGGGCCATATCCAGCCTGGATGACCAGAAGAGATTTGTCTGGGGCATGCCTCTTACCAGAGACGTATCCTTGGCTTCACTCATGTAGCATTGCAGCACAGGGAAGGCAGGCAAGGTGCTCAGACTGGCCTGGACACTTGTGCTAACAGTCCCCTTGTTCTCCTTCTTGCTTAATGTTTCTAATTAAGGGTAAGCTTTACTGAGGCTTTTTCATTTTGGTTGAGATTGTTTGTCATACTCTTCCCAGTCCTTTCCATTGTGAATGTCACTAGCTGTTAGTTTTTTGCCTCTTAAGAGATGGCAGGTCTGTAGCATAGCTATCAGCTTGCCCTGTGTTGCATATAAAGTGTGACTAATATTAGTACTTAATTCATTATATGACATTTTAAATTTCTTTTCAAGAGGGTTCAAAATAAAAGAATCTGAATTTAATCTAAAAACCTGATCTTATTAAAGAAGATATTCTGATTTTAACACTATAGGTTCCCCAGATACTCCAGTAATTAGCATTCTGTAAGTGCCCCAAATAGAACTGGTTGTCAGGCCCTTAATTTAATGATTTATTGATTAATGATTTTTGTATTCCAGTGAGAGAGAGCACTTCCTCATCTGCTGCTGGTGAACATAATTCTGCAAAAGGATGTGAATATTCCTTTGATTTTACTCACCTTTTTCCTTTAACCCTTCTATGCTTCTCTGTCTAACAAAACCAAATCTGCCACCTTTTTATTGTGTGGACTCTTTGGATTAAAGGACTCGGATTTGGCTCTGTGTAAAGGTGAACTGTACCAAGACACTGAATTGAAACCAAAATGCAAATGCTTTTGTGCGTTTTTTAGAGATCTTTGGGATAAGGAAGGGTGGAAGCCAAGGAAAGAAGATAAAAGGGCCTGCAGCAGTACAAATGAACAAATGATCTGGATTCGAACTGTAAAAAACTGTGTTTTCTGCTTCTGACATTTTTTCCTCCCCTCCTTCTATTAAAGAATTAAAGTGTGCTGTAGTTCCCTTGTGTAGCCTCTCAGATGGGAAAGGAGAAATTGCCACTGACCTAAAGCAACATGTAGTGTTATGGTGTGCAACCTAACAATATACTTTTATCATGCCTACTATACTTATTTCTCCGAGTTCTTCTCCTCAATTTATGCTTGAAGGCAAAACAGAGTTGATTCAGTAGATGCTAGACTTGCCTGATTTAGCTGTATATTTCTGAGATGTCTGCTCTTAACATAATCAATGTAAGAAAAACAAAAGTAAAACCAAGCTCTTTGCTTTGATACCAAATGGTGGAGTCCCACCTACCTGGGCACTTACAGCATTCTAAATGTGAAAAGTGCATATTAATAGTTTTAGTCTTTTACATTTTAGTTACAACTCATTTGACTTTTATCCCCAAGGCATAATGTAATTTCAAGAGTAGATACAGTCCTTGTCACGTTCGTTTCTTGAGTGTCTTTTTAACAGTGCAGTATGGTGTGATAAGCTCTGGCCAAGATGCTTCAATATCCTTATGTCCGTAATGTTCATTACACTCCTAAGTCATCAATAACACAAACATAAATTAACATTTTTAATTGGCCTTTCTTGCAAACTGTAGTCAAAAGCAGCTAGTGCCCTCATTCAGGTCTTGCTGTGGCATAATTACATCATGTTGCATAATTTTTTATCTGCTCGTTTTAAAACTGATCTGTGATTTCCCTTAAAAGAAATAAGTTCTTCCACCGAGAGCACTGGTAAATATATAATTTTAAAAATAGAGTTAACTTTGTTTTTATCATTACTGGTAATTCTGTTTCACAACTGTCTGTCACATCACCAAGTATTAGAAGCACATTCTTCCATCGATTCCCATCCCGCTTTGTCTTTTCTCTCGGCTTGCTTGCTATTGTTCCCGGGTTGCTTTGTGAGAGGTGTGAGAGTCGTGCACAGTTTATTTTGGCCAAGTAAATAACGTTGCTGTTGTTCTGGGTCTGAGCTGACTAGCCTTCCTCAGGCAGAAGTTGGTAGCTTCAGGTTGTTTCCTTCTTGCAGGCTCTGCTCAGATTGCAGCACGGAGCCGGTGGTTCAGCTCTACCCAGCACTCTATTAATATGCACAACATGACCGGTTTCGGGGGAAGGTTATTAGAATGCTGGTTTGTATCCTCCAGTGAATGAAATGATGTGTGATTATGAAGTCATCAGGCATGGACCAGTAAGGCTCGAGAGAGCCTCCCCCCCAGGTCCTGGGGGTGCCATTGATTGGTGACCATGTGTTTGTGCCCGATAGACTGTGAAATGGTGTGTTGCTACACGGCTGTGTTGCACCTGCGCCCCACCGAGGTGATTGATTGGTTTGGTCATGTGGAATGTTCCCATCTGGTCTGCAGTAATGTGGTTTTTTTTGTTAGTGGTTTTTTTTCCTTCCTTCCTCTTCTCTCCCATTTCCCCTTCATCTGCAAATAGCGAGCGCTGGCTGAGTAGTTAGAGCAGGCAGTTGCAAAAGGCAGCGCGAGTCTTTTCCTTGAGAACAAAGTGGGGCTGCTGCAAGTGCGGCGAGCGCCAGTTTCATTTCTACTGAGAGATCAGATAGTCTGTGGTGTGCTCAGGAGCAGCTTTGGAACATCTATAGTGGATTCTGAAAACTGAGGAAAGGAGAGGACATGACAACCCAGCCCCCAGACCTACGTGTTACTGTGCAGATTTCTTCCTGGTTTTCCAAAAGCGCTCTGCTATTGTAATTAGATTACCCAAGCAGCAGTGCATGTGGAAGATCTTATTTAACCTCAGAAAAGTAGTAGTTTATTTATTGAAAACTACTGATGTTGCACTTTAAATGCCAAGAAATTATTTTAGTTCCTTTAAAAAAATTCTATAGTTACATTGGGCGGTCTTGTTTGATATTTCTTAATCTCACTCCTTTTTCATAATTGATCTATTCATTCCACTTAATGACTAATTACATATCAGAGCACATCATCAGCAGCATTCATCATTGTAGAATGTAATAATCAATGACATTTCAACAAAGGAAAAAATAAATATGCAAATAAGGACTCATTAACATTTGCATGAGCTGTTTGAATAATCACGTTGCTGACAGGGCTGTAATTAACAGAAATTGATGCTGAGTTCAGTATTTGATAGTGTGTTTTCTCAGCGTTTTATTGTTGTCACTGCGGGGGCTGGAATGAAGTTCTGCTCTACTTGTACCTTGACTTAGGCTTGATGTGATGGGTTGTGCTAGGTAGCAGAGGCTTCTGGGAGTCCTTAATTCAGCTGTGACCTACACTTAATGCAAGATATTTTACTTAAATTACCATATTGTTAATGAAGGACTGTTAAATTCTTGGTAATTATACAACAACTGAAGGCACACCTTCTCTCCAAAGTCAGGAAAACCAAAAATGATTCTGTACTTTTAACTGACAATCTTTTGCATGAGTCAGGCAGTTTGAAACTATAGGTTTTCTTATTTGCATTGAAAATGAGATATTGATGTCGGGTTTTTTGGTTTGGTGTTTTGTTTTGTTAATCTGGCACTGTCTGTCAGTAGGCTTGAGTTTTATTGTAAGGAAAATGTTGTGTAATTATGAAATGTACAGTTGCTCTCTCTGTCTCCCTCTCTTTTTATTATTGCAACTTTACTCCCCCCTCTCTCCCTCTTTTTCCTGAAGCTTCCTCTTTTTGTGGTGGATATCAACTGAAATGCACAAAACACAATAAAGCTGTTTATGTCACTTTTTTTGGATGACTGTAAGTGCTGATTATAACAAGTTTAAGGAATTTCCTTTGTTGAGTGTGTACCCACGCCATATGGCTCAACATGGAACATTAACTTGACAGGGATAATAGATTGTGGTATATGGAGACAATTTTGCCTGCAGCTTAACTATAACTCATTCTGGTTGGGGATCACAAGTTTATAATATAGGATGCAGCAAACATCCAGATGGATTTACTTTACATAAAAGAGTTGCATTTCTTTTTATTTCCTGCCTGTAATTGGAAAAAAAGACTTTTTAAAAAAGAATTAAAAAGTAGTAAACAAAGAATGGATCTTTTTCAGGAAAGAAAAATCTCATATGGGGCTGAACTGTATTGGATACACCGAGACATAGGTGAAGTGTTTACTCATAAACACACAAGATTTTTCAAATTATCTCCAGTGGTTTCCCTTTTTGAAAAGTATTTCAGTATAGCTCCAGTTCTAGAAGTACTTAGTGTGAAAAAAGCTATTTTAAACAAATCTCTGATTTTTACTTAGTTATAACTTTTTAAAATCATAACAAAATGGCTACTTAATTCGCATTCTGATGCTTTTTGGTAGTCCTCTGATAGTACCCTGTTTTCTTTTAGGAATAAAAATCCTTATGAGCTTTTCGTAATCTAAGGTAAAGTAAAATACTGTTGAAGTACTTTTGATTTCTTTACTTTAGTGGTTGCCTGATATAATGGGAAGTGTCCAAATGTCTCAAAGTGTAACAAAAATCAGTATAAATCTAATGCATGCTACTGAATGATCTGTGTGCCCAAGGTAAGTCCTAATTTTACAGATACTTCTACATCTGAGAGACTTTAAGCAGACGTAATCCCGTTAAGCACGTATGTAGCTGTTTGAAGGATCAGGGCCATAAATCCATATTTAGGATTTCAAATGGAGCTACTTGAGATGGCTTCAGCATTCCTGTGCACTTGTGGTTGAGTTATAGTCCAAATAAAATTGGGTGCTTTGCTGTCTGAAAAGCAGACATCTTTAGATAGCAGTTTCGGCAATTCTTTTAAAACACTAGTGTTTTGACTCTGGAAATCTTTACCTTCCTTATCCAAAACAGCTCCATAATATATTTCTTTTTTTTTCCTTGAACCACTGCCCCATGGATGTGAAATTGGCGTGTGGGGTTTTTGTTGTTGTTGTTTTTTAAATTTTATTTGCTCTTGAGTTTAGTACTTGAACAGATGGAGAAGATAAGGTTCATGGCTGGGGAAGAGGGATACTAGTTATGGTTGTAATATGCTGTTTGTCTGTCCAGTCTACCTCCCCCATTTCTAACTTCATAGGTTGACATCCCAATTTAGTATCTCTGATCATTATCCAGAGTTTCAGAAAGTAAACAGCTAGAAAGAATTTGCTTTTAAGAAGGAGGCAATAAAAAGGATCACTAACTATTGACCTATGAAGAATCTGTGTTAACTTAAGGAAGAACAACTTCATATCTAGTCTGCCAGTCAGCTGGTGGATCTCTCTAATTTATCATCCACTGTTTGGGAAACACTAGGATAGGGAAATGTGCACCAGTGTTGCAATAAACTTGAAGAGTTTAAATCTGTAGATAAGCAAGTTCTTTCTAGAAACTGTAACAGGTATTGACTATTTCTAGCAGTTTCTGGAAAATAACAGTCAAAACCTCAACAAGCACATAACAAAATGGAAATTTTGATTGTAGCATTTGTGTCCTGTAGCAGCAGTTAGTGACCCACCAAGGAATTTCTTGAGGACTCTGTTTGCAAAATAACATGAATATTCTTCCTAGGTTACAGTGATGACTACCTGCCATATAGATTACCCTCCACTTAATAGTATTCTGTGAATGTCTGAAGTGCTGCATTGGCAGTAAGAAAGCTTCTTTTTTGTGTGTGTTTTTGGTTTTTACTCAGCTCCTGGAGAAGTTACAAAAGCAGACTTCACTTGTTTCTGATCTTGTAATCTGCAGCGGCCTGTGGGGAGTGCACTGATAGTCTAGTCTTGTTAATGGCTTAGTGTAAGGATGTTATAAAAGTTCAGTAGGTTGTCAGTAGAAAAGCCATCAATAGAAATTTATTGAGAGTAATGCTTGAAAGTGAATTCCACAGGTCTTTGACAGTAAGCTGCTGTAGTTAGTGCCTTTTGATCCTGAAGGGTCTGCAGTATCTAAGGCTGAAGTCAGTGGTTGAAGTATAAAAAGCAACAATTTTTTTTGGTTTTGTTTTGCTAATGATTTATTAATAAATATTGCTGCAGTCTTTGGATTAATGCTTTTCTTTACAGAGCTGTATTTTAGAGGAACTTGATTGGAAGGGAAATCTTGTTCCATTTGGTATAAGGAAATGCCTTTAGGTAATGTTTGCCATCTGATTATTGTGTGATGATGTAGACATTTCTTAATGCCATAGAAAAGTTTGATTGCTATGTATATGGGTAGCTCAATCTTCTGCGTGATTAGAGTGTATGAAAACAGGAGGGGGAGCTCTCAGCACAGCAGCAGCTGGGCAGAGTAGGGAGCAGCACAGTCCGTGGTCACAGCAGAGGCAGGAGGGGCTGCAGTAGCTACAGAGTAAGAGGAGCACTCTGAGAGCTGAAAATGTTCCACCAACTCCCCTCCACTTCAAACTGCTCTTGGAAAGTTATATGAAAATCTTGCCTCCTTTCTTGTCCTTGAACACGTGAATGATGTGAGCCAGAACAGTGTTTTCACTTGCAGAGGGTGTATTATTACTGTATTTTATGGCAAAACCAGAAATGGATTTTAATCTGTATAATTTAAAGCAATTTATTTGTAGCTTAAGATAGAACTTTCTTTAAGTTGCAAGTCAGTTATTGTTGCCTTGTTACATTGTCAGTATTTTCAGAAATTTTGACTGGATATCTTAAAAACTACATCGAGTAGACTGAGATGATGAAACCACCTTTGTCAGATCTCTCTGTAATTGCTCTGCAGTCCACCAATATTCTCCAAAATGTAGAATTTAAATTGAATGAGTAGTCCCTGCTGCCTTTAGTTTGTTCATGTATGTGTAAGTACCTGTGTGCTTTGTTGTATTACTGAACCAGTGACTAAAAATGCTTCTGATAAATTCAGAGTATTGTTTAGACCCTGTTTTTAACATGGCTTTTAGAATCAGATCAGTGTAAGTCAGCATATGTTTAAGAGCGGTGTGCTGGCCAGTGTGGAAAAGGGAGTGACCACATACTTAAACTGAATCTCAAACAGATGAAAAGCTAGCTAATATAGGGCAGGATTAAATTATTACCAGAAGACTGTCACTCATGTTATCTTTAGGTCTAAAGAGAGACGTGCATTTTAATGCTTCTTTTGGGGAGAGAAGCAGCACTGAAAGCTGAGTGCTGTTCCTTGTCTCTGAATTGCCATGTGACTTTCTCCCATTAACAGTTTTTAAATGGCCCCCACAATACTTTTCTTCAGCAACTCGAAGTGAATTGGAATTGTAACAGAGAGCAAAGTTTGAAATTCTTTCGCCAAAAATTTATTCATAACTATGGGGGCAAATGTTGCCGTTACCGCAGCCTTGTTTCTGGTTACATCCTTTATGCAGTAATTTGGAAGACTTCACATTAGTATCATTACTTGCAGAATTGAATGACTTCTCATTTCAAGACAGAACACCAGCAGAGTTTGAAGTGTTTGAGTTTGGCAAGAAAGGGCTTGTCTGTAAAACAATGAAATTGCTTTGGGGAAATAGAGTGCCTCTGTTCAGCTGAGGCAGGCTGAGGTACGCTGTGAGCAGTTGTGAGCTGCAGCTGCATTTACCATCAAACACTGAGTTGGTGCCGATGAATGTTTTGTTTTTAGTGTCATGGAAACTGTGAGCCAGAGAATGGATATTGACTATTCATCTGGGAAAATAGCAGTTCACTGCATAAAACATCAGTTGCCTCTAAAGCAGTTCTTAAAATAGACTTAGTGAATATAACCCTAAAAGTAAAAGTGCAACAATTTAAATCACCTCAGTACTACTTTGTTTGTTTTTCCTATTCGAATATACATGTGAATTAAGTTAACATAAAGTAGTGACAGTTTTAAGATACTCTAGCGTGGAACTCCTGCAACGATTCAGTGTTTTACAGTGCATTTTTTAATCTGAAAATGGAGAGGTCCAGGCATTTCAGTAGCAGCCTTAATTCTTTTTGTTACCTCTCTTCAAATGGTTTGCTCAAAGCAGAGTAGTTTTGCTCATCATTCAGTCTCATTTGCTCTTTCATACAGGATAGCAGAAGTTGTAAAGCTCACTGCATAGAGCAGCTATCCAAGAGAGTGCTCTCACAGGCAGAGGAGGGAAGACAATATGAAATAAATAGTGTGTGTGGGGGGTTTAAATGCATGAACATTTCTGCAGAACTGGTATGTAAAAAATATCTCATTAATGGAGTTAATTCAGTTGAATTTAAAGTTGTTTGTTTCTATTAAATTTTGGAGGGAAAAATAAGTATAAGATCTGAATCTGAGAGGTATAGAGAAACCACTAGAGAAATAGATACATAAAGTCATTGCCCTGCCATGGGGGAGAAAAAAAAGGAAGCTGAGAAAAGAAGTTGGAGGAACAAAAGTGATTTGACCTGAGTAATAGGAAGTTAGAGGGGGAAATTGCCAGTTGCAGGGTTTCAGAATCCAGGATTCTGGAATAGATGTGAGGATACTAGTTTAAAGTTTAAAGCAAGGCTGCATCATTGAGAGGCCTCCTTCAGTGTCCAGTGAAAGCAGTCGGAATCTTCCTGTTGGTTGTATTGCTCTCTAGCTTAGTTTAAGTTGGTGTTTGCTTGTTTGTGATGTTTTTTGTGTTTTCTGCTTTGGTTTTGTTTTGTGTTCATTTAATTGGAGGATCCGAAATTGGATGTGGTATTTCAGATATGGTGTAATGAGTGCTGAGTAGGGGTGGATAATTGTTCCCTTCCATTTACTGTCTCACGTGCAGCTTGTCTTTTAAGATCAGTCCTTCTGAGCAGGCATGGTCCTCATGCTCCACCATTGTGAGGGGTTGGTGTGTCCCAGGTGCAGGATTCTATATTTATTATGAGGTTCCTGTTGTTGGCCCAATTCTCTAAATTGTGTATGTTTCTCTGCCTGGTGGTCCTGCCTTCAAGCATACTGACTGTATCTCCCAAATTGGGGTCTTTGCAAACCTCTTCAGGGCGTGCTCTGTCTTCTCCTCCAGGCTACTGATAATGACATTAAGCAGGACAGGTTCCATAAACACTGTATAGCTGAGAATGACAAAATTACAGGTGCAGGGAGATTGATAAAAACATAAATTTAGATTTAGCCACTGCATTGAGAAGTAAAATAGATGCTTAAGATGTTGAGGCTTAGATGAGTACTCGAGAGAGCAGGATTGAGAGAAGTCTTTTTTTGTGTTTATGACTTCAATATTGAGGAGTAATGTGTAGTTGAGAGCTTACACCAGAGATAAAGGCTAGATATGAAATGGGAAAGTGTCTTTGAAATTAATCCTAGTTTGTGTACAAAAGGCTTCTATAATAAATGCAGTCTCCTCAGTTGCTGTTCCTATAGTGCAGGGAATTGAAGTACAAGCAGGTAAAATAGATAAAAAGATACAAAGCCTGCATGGTTTTTACTTTCACTCTTCAATACTATTTAGGCTTTGAAGGAAGATTTTCACTTTGCAGCACTTTCAGGTTCCCTAACCACATTCCGAACCACAAGGCAGACATTTCGGCTTGCTTATTCAGTGCCTGGGGAGATTCCCTGTGGGATTGGCAAAGGCCTGTGTGCCTCTTCCAGAGCTGCTAAGGCTGGCCAAAAGGAAAGGTTAGGATAAGGGTGGGTCACAGAAAGTTTCTGTGGCTGCCACCCTCCTCCCCAGGATAAATCTCCTTACAGAGCAAGAGGCTGTAGAGCCTTGTCTCCATCCTGCAGGCATCTTTTGCACTTGGCTGAATAAAAAGGCAGCTTGCTTCCTTACATGCAGTTCAGAGCACTCCGGATCAGTGACCTGTCTTCAGTTGTTTCAATCTGCCAACAGCTTCTGAATTTCAAGTAACACATTCACATTGTCAAGCTGATGATTTATTTAAAAAAAAAATAAAATCCTAAATCGAGGGGCAAGGTTTGATTCATGTTGATGTCACTGAAAAATATTGTGATGATTCTCTGTTTACAATTGCATTTTAAAACTTTGCACGGTGCCTGTAATGTGTTATTAATTTAAATGAGTAATTAGATTATTCCTTTAAATTATTCTTCTAAAAGTCATCCAGGGTTGGTTTTTTGGGTCGAAGTATTCTATTGCATCAAGACATGTGCCTTACAAAAATCAGCTACATTGTTGTATACTCTGCTAAGCTTACAATGTAAAAGGACACCATCTTCACAAATTCAGCTTGACTAGCGTTATCGTTAACCTACCTAATCCTTTATTAATAAAATTCTATATCATTATTTGTGACTTACTATCAGAGGAATAAGGTTTTGGGCAATCCTATTTGCTTATTTTAAATATTGTACAAAATGAACTTTTTCCAGAGCTCTTGCACTTCCTGGCTGTTCTGAGACTGAGTGAAAACTAGTGTTAATACTTGAGAGAACTCCTTAGAAAAAATTCTTAAAAGTTCTTTTGGAGTCAAGTTGTAGACCTGCTGATACAGAAATGCAGCATGTTAGCTTGCTTTTACATCTTACTTGCTATTGAAATAGAAAATATTTCATTATTCTTACGCATGTTATTATTTCTGTAAAATAATTACCCATGTTGCCATGAGTATTCCTTTTGTTCTTAATATGCTCAGGAAAAGTCTTTACCTTATCTGGTTTAGGTCATTTAAAGCATCATGGTCATACCTCTGGAGAGCATGGGTAGTCAAGCGGAAAGGAAGTATTTATTGATATATGAAGTTTCATTCTTTAGCTCACTGAACAGCACATCATGTTCCTTAGTGGTTTTAAATCTGGAGCTTATGTTCACCTTCACTATGTCTGGACCTGGGATACTATTGTTAATGTTTCTTCAGTCAGGTTCCCTCATGCAGTCATTGTCAATATCTCAGGGCTTGTAGGATTCCTTTATATTTCTGGAACGTCTAAATTCCCTTAGTGTAAGTACTGGTTTTGTACTGAAATAAGAGTGTGTATTCTAAGCTCTTAGCATTTTAAGTGCTTTGTATTAATTTAGACTAACTATTCTTTATTAGGATTTTGTTTCACGTTCTTTTGGCTTGATGTGCTTGCATACAGTGAAGGTCAATAGTTAGTTTAGTAGTTAGGTAAATGTCTCCTTTCAGACACTTGCCAAAAGCTTCAGTCCCTTTTAGCCTTGCAAACATTTGATTTGTTATTTAGCATGCTATAAGCCTGGTAAGTGGAGGGACAGGAATAGTACTGAGGAAGGAGCCTTCATGGATCAGCCACTGATGGAACAGAAATGTTCTCAGTTTGACATGAGCATATAAATTACAAGTTCATAGGGTCAATCCAAATATAATGTGGAATTTAGTCCACCCTTACCTCCTCTGCATTTGAATTGCATAAGAGCATTAATAAATTGTGTTCATAGTATAAGATCTGTGCAAAGCTTTGCAAACTGACAAAATATTCCATCTTTTCTAAAACATACTTACAAATCAATGGGATGAAAATGTCAAAGACATGTCCTTGGCAAGCAGTTTCTTTAATACCACTTCACTCACTGACATTATTTTTAAAATATTAGTTTAAAGAAGTTGTGAGAAGACCCTTGAGTTCTGTGTTTAACATCTTAATAAATGTACTCTGAGATTCATTGCCTGGTCAGTTCAATCACCAGAATTCTTACAGTGAAAGACATCTGCTAATGCCCACACAGCTCAAAGTATGAAAGAACTTTTGAACTTTTCTAATCTTTGGAAAACATGATGGAAAAAAAAAAAGTTTTTTCCAGATGAACCTGTCCAAATGTCAACAAAAACAATACATTAGTATTTGTTATCTAAAGCATTATTCCTAAATTGCAACAGTTATAGTGGGAGGTTGATTCTACGTAATTCCTGCTTCAGAATTTCCATATTTTTGATCATTTAGGTATGAGAAACAGTTCTTGCTCCAAATAAATAATAGGACTGCATAGCAGAAGTATTCTATTGTGCAAATAAGAACTTATGGCATCAAGAATTCTAGGAGATTTCTAGTAGATCTGAGAACTGGACAGTTAAGTCCTATAAATCTCCTTCAAAATCATAATCTATTTGTTGCAGATTGTTAGTTGTTCTGTAGGATTATGGCTTTCAAAATTCTGACAAAGAAAGGAGTAGGGGGCAAATCTGTATTATTAAAACCAAGCTATGCTATGCCTTTTCTTCCTCTGTCTGGGAAAAAATGTTTTTTGAAGATGTCAGAGTATGAGTAAAGAAAGTATGAATCTAAAATACTATCCATTCTTCAAGAACATGTGGGTCAACATTCTTATGATTGCCTATATAGACTGCATTGCTGATCATCACTTGGGCATGGCATTCCTGGTTAATTATGTTGTATTTTTTCTCCTATTCCATTATTTTATTTTATTACAGCATTTTTCAGTAACATGATTTTATTATGTATGAATTCCTTATTAATCTTAAGGCTCAAAATTTTTGTTGGGAGGTTGCAGATAATTCATATTATGTAGGTTTGACTTCTTTATTGAAAGGTGAGAGTGTGGATGAGTTTGGAAGACTTCAGTGGTTATTGATTGGGAAGCTGCTTGCAGTCAGAAGAAGGCTGAGGTAAGATGGAGCGTGTGATGAGATAAAGGCTTGGTTAGAAAAGTGATTACAACTGGGGACCTGCTAATCACTGACCTCTGCAGGGATCCTGTAGTTTATCACTAATCTCACTTGCACTTGGCATTTTCCTGTGTTGCTGCTTCATTGTTCATAGCTGAGTGAGTAATTTGGCTTGGGATGAACAGGAGGAGGGTGCTGCAAGTCCAGCAGCTGCACTTGTTGGCACTGGCTTGTTAAACATCCTCAGTGTAGCCAGCAGTGTGCTTGGCACACATTAGCCAATAATACTTAAAACAAATTGTTGTGAAGAGACCAGGAGGTCATTTGTTCTAAGCACTTTCTTCAAACTGTGTTGCTTCAGATCTCTTGTTTCGTTCCCGTGAGTTTTGGTCACTAGTATTCTAAGGAAAAATGCGTGTAATGTTTTTATATGTATTCACAGTATATATTCACACACACATATTATGTACCTTTAAAATATCGGAGATAAGATTGTAGATATAAGACAGATAGTAAAACTGTGACAGGCTGTCTTAATGAGTAGGCCTACATAGCCATGGAAGAGGAAGAGTGATTCCTCTGGTGCTGTGGGTAGTGTCTAGATATGTAATAAAGCTTTTATGGCTGCATATGTCGGTTAGTCTTGTCACTAAAAAGAGAGCACACCAAATCCTAGGAGAAGGGTCAGTTTTGTGTTTTAATCAAAATTTTTTTCACCCTTGTGAATAATTGTTCAATAAGAATTTTTAAAACTAACAAAATTAAAACAAATACCCACAAAAACTCAAACCCCAAACGTGTACTAGAGGCAGCAGGGAGGTTATTCTATACACTTTGCATACTTTTTCTGCTTTGTGATAAGTTAATGATATTAAAAGCTGTAGAAAAATGTTAACTTTGACTGTTTTTCTTGCATCATCTATATGCACCTCTCAGTATAGCTATTGCAGCTTGTTCCTTGTTATACTGGATCTGCATATGAAACATTATTTAAATGTATTCATTCAGTGGATAGCAAAGACACATACGTTGTCACTGGGTGCATTGTTGCTGGGTGTGGAAGGGGAAAAAGCAGTATAAATACTGGTTTCTAGCCAGATATACCAACACTAGTTCAATAACTTCAAAAAAAAAAGAAGTCCTCACAAGTATCAACAATATTTTGTTATAAACTGACTTTTGGGTAAGCTCTCTGTTGTGACTGGTTAACATTGTTATCAGTGATGAAATTATGTTTAGGAACTGTAAAAACATTCTTCAAGTTTCCCTGAAAGATGATTCTCTGTGCAAGTTGGGCAGACATACTTCATGTCTGACAAACAGAGCAGCTGCCAGCTGTGGTCACTGTGGTATTCATACTGGTTGATAAACATTGCTTCATTACAAAATGTTGGAGCTTTCCATATTGCCAACCAAAGAAATTCGTAGCAGCACACAAAGATCTTTACTCTCTAAAGGGTTAATTCTGTGGGAATTGAAGTAATTTTTTGCAGAGTTATATTCTGTCATCCTCTCATAAACTAAGCATTATCTAGAAGCAGTGGGAAAAGGCAGGCATTTATAGCACATTCACTGAAGTAGTCCTTAACTGAGTTAATGTAGTGCTGTTTTCAGCTCACTATCACTTTGCATCTTGCTGTTTCAGTTCATTCTGTGTTAAGAGTATTTAGGCTGCACAGCTGTTATACAGATAGATTTATTATGGAATACAATTCCTTCTGCGGTATTCAAAAGCTATATTAAGTTGTGAGCATATCACATTAAACAAGTGATTGCAAGAGAAAAATAATAATTTGCTAAATGCCTATTAATGTTTGAATTGGTACAGAATGTGTCATGGTTTTAAGTTCTATGAAGTTAGGAAATACTTGTGGTTCAAAAAGCTTAGTGGCTTTTCTTCGTTGGGTTTCTTTTAACTCCATAGTCCTTGGGCTTTAAGCCTGTTAGGTAGTGATTAGATCACTGAGGTTTTTGTTGATGAAAAAGAAAAAAAATAACCCACTAGAAAGCCTCATTCCAGGTTATTAAAAGATTCAAATTCCCTGTGAGTAGATCTGTGCAGATTTAATATTTCTGTATATACCAACTCAGTAGCTTTTCAGTGTCTATTGCTTTAGTTCAGTTCTGATTTGTAGACAAAACTCTGGGTTACGGAGCCACCAATATGTAAAGAAAAGCTTACCATGATGCTGCTTCTTAAGCAAGGCATAGTTTCTGCTTCTAAAATATCAACACATAACTTTGGAAACAAGTGAGTTAGGTATACGATGAAGGTGATCAAGTAGCTGATTGATGAATGCCAGTAGCCCTGTGTAGGAAGCCGTACTGCACACGTCTGATGGGAAGTGTTGGGCTTGAGAAATCTGGCCAAGTTGCTTTACTTCTTGATACTATTTTGTGAAAATAAAATAGGATCTGAAGAGGAAATAAATTTCATTTGGGCATTACTTTGCCTTCACAGCTAATATGTCTACTCAGTACAGCCATATTTACACAAACCTGTGCAAATGAAAACACACAAGTTAAATGTTAATTTGCTCCAGCTCTAATTCTTGACAAATATTTAGGCAGTGCAGCATTAGGTGACCTTGACTTTTCTCAGTAATTTCATAGAACCAAATTTATTCTAGATTAGGCTATTCTGGTCATTTTTTTCTTTAGTATGAACCTGTCAGACTTTTTAAGTGATAGCATTTAAGTAACATGACTTTATGCATTCTTATCTAACAACTTCTTGCTTACTACACAAACCATAATTTACATCTTTTTTTTTTTTAGCTTCTGTAATTGACTCTTGTACAAATATTTGTTTTAAAGACTGCCTGGAATACAGCATATTTCAGTTGAAGTTGTTTATCATGTGGTATAAGATTCTCATTTTCTGGAAAGAAAATGCTGACTCTGGTTTAATATGAACAGCATGATTCATCCTAGTTCACATAATTCTGCATGCTAGGTATTTTATTTGCTTGGTGCCTGATAGTTGTTAGAGGCAAATTGCTTCAGCAGAAAAATGCTAACTTTTTTCCTCCCTTTGTTACAGCAGAGCTGCCATTTTTCAAGCAAACTATTGTTGACCAGACTGCCTGAAGTTATCAAGATGATAATCTCAGGGAGTTGTTGTTCCAATAGAGTCAAACTTCCTTTTGGCTTACACAAGATGCACTTTTAAAATAATCCGTAAACATACTTTAGTTTTTCCTCTTATGAAGGGACACTTAGGAATTTTTGTTAGTAAGAAAATCAGGAAGAGCAAAGGAAGTCCTGTTCTGGAAGTGCTATTGCAGTCGTGGCTAGGCTTCGCGAACGAAGCTCNTTGCAGTAGCATGGAGCCATTTATCACAGAAATGGGAATGTGTAAGATAGGCTACTTATTCTTCTTATGACAACTAGGTGACACATGCATTGCTTAGAAAAGGGAATGTCTAGTTAGGCTAGATGGCATTAACTTCCAAATAGACAGGTGTTGTGGCTTGTGAATGTTTACCTTTGGGGAAGACTCTGAGTGGTGTTATGGGGTATTTCTTAATTCTAGCTGTGTCACAACTAGGGCAGGCAGATGCACTTGATGTTTTGTGTCACACACGTACTTGATGACTGTCTTGATTCTTGGCATAGTTCAGCAGAGACTTCTGTTCAGGATTTTTCACAAAATGTTAGTTGATAAACTTCTGAGCCCTAGTGGAGAACTTTCACCTTGAGTTTTAATATACAAACATGCCAGTTTGGCCCCCACATACAGCAATAAGCAGGTTTTCTGGAATTGAGAAATATTCCTAATGTCTTGTGACCTTATATTCAATCTATGCTACCTACAGGCAAATATTGCATATATGGCAGAAGAGAAGAGTCTATTTCACTGTCTTGACCAGTTGCATTTCTTGAGTTTGGTACCTGACTGGAATGTACATGCAAGGATTTTTAAGGCTTTAAGGGATGGGTGTCAAGACCTGAAGGATTCAGCCCTGGTTTAAGTTTGGTGTGGGTTTTCTTGTTCTGAATTGAAGTTTTTGTTAACTTTTCCTGTGGTTTTGTTGGTGTTATTTCACTGCTTATTATATTCATCACTTAAGATGATACCAGCTATGTGTAAATTTCAGGAAGGAAAGAGAAATGTCTAAGAATGTCTCTAGCTTTGTTCATTGATAACGGAAGTGAAGCAGCACCTTTGCCTTTTTTATTTAAACTTACTGATAGGGATATTTTATTTAAAAAAAAAAAATTGCAGTAGTTCTTTTTTAGTGATCAGTTCCTTTTATTTATGCAGCTTGATTTTTTTTTAAATTACTATGATGCTAACGGATTTTCTGAATTCCATATATAAGAATGACTGCTGCAGATATCTAGTAGATTTTTAAAAGAACCTAATTTCAAATGTTTTTCTTTTATAGGAAAAACATCAGATAGAGGTCCATTTCCATTGTACGGTAGAGATACGGGGTTACCAGGCTGTCAAGTAAGTATGGTGATGATGGAAAGCAAATGGAATAATGTGTACTAAAATTTAGTTTGTTGCTTGATTGTGTTAGGCTACTAAAATACCACAAGGAAGAACGTGTTCCACAATTTGTAGAATAAATTGTCTGGGTTCTATGTGGTCAAATTGCCTTGCAGTTACACACATCCACTTAGAGAAGAAATTTTTGTTATGTGCAAGTGGAACTGGTTCTGTAGCTGATGAGCATGAAGTTCTATGTTTTTAGTAAAAGGGAAATTTTTTCTCGTCTGAACATTCTGAGCGATGTGCTTCAGTTGTGTGTATTGCATCTTTCCTACAGATCATCATGAAATGAGTTTTCTTTCCCTTTGCAGGTATTCATTCCTCTCCACAAGTTTGCAAACAGAATTGTAGATCAGTACTGTCTGTGGTACTTGGATTTTTCACCTTTAATTTGTCAAAAAGTACCAGTAACTACGAATATAGGTCATTAGTTACCTGTTACTCCTAGTGGAAATCATGTACATTTTTAAAGGAAAACAATGTTAGTAGGCTTCCAGTTGTTAACAGTTAGGTTATCCAGTGTCATACTGTATTATTTTGTGCTCTTTAAGAAAATTTTCTCTTTGTTTCTAAATCTTCATTTTAGAGTGAAGATTTCTTTCATGTTATTTCTAAGGAGCCATATGAAGAATAGTCAGATCATTGTTTAAAAGTCTGTTTTGAATGTACAGGAATTTTGAATGTTTAAAAAGTATAATTAGCATTTGAATACACTCAGTAACTAATAGCTTATGGGTTTAATTCTAAGAAATGTTTTTGCTATGCTTCTTTTCTCAGAGATCAGTCTTTTAATTTTACTGCAAGACTATTTGCCTAGAACTGCTATTTTCAGGAATAACTTTCTTGTGGAAGATAAAACATAGCATACAAGTTTGACATCTTGGGTTTGAGTCTTGAGTAGTTTGGGCAGTGTGACTAGGCAGTACCATGTGGTAATGCAGGCACTTTCCCTATTAAGAAAGGATCATGCTCACAGCCTTTACTACTTCTCTGCAACACAGATGTGACGAACAAAGACCCATTTGTAACTGTATGGGTGAGCTTTCAGTAACATTCTCACACAAAGCAGTTATACCTCTTTAAGTTGAGGTTATGGGCTTCATATTATTGCCAGTCTAGACAGTAAAATATTGTATTGGTGTTGTTGCTATTGTTCAAATAACTCCAGATGTACTGTATTTAAATATAATAACTTACACTTGACATTAATTGGGAAGCAAATTAATTTCCATGTTACTCTTTTATTAAGTTCATATTCTGTATTGGAAAATGAGTTTATGTTAACTTTGCGTAAAACTCTGTTTTGTGGTAATGAGTGTAATTTCTGTGTTTGGCTTATTATTGAGAAAAATTCTTTTAAGTCTCCTAATTGTTTATACATAGTACCATTTAATATTATTTTTTACATGTAGCTATTTTAAAGGCAAAATCTTGTATTTGTTTCTATTAACATCACTTCTAATTCTGTTTATTCCTTTGATATGTTTCCTACTGTTTCCTCTTAAACAATCTCTTCTTTCCTACACGTTTTTACTGTATGGGGAAAAAATATTATTGTGGGTAAATCTGTTTTGGTTTTATATTCAGGATAATAGAAGTCAACTTTGAATTACATTTTCATTCAATTTAAATTTTGTGATAAGAGTTTGTACATTAATGTGATCTTACCATTGAAATCTGACTGTGTTAGAAATCATTTGCTAACTTGGAGCACTTTTGGAATTTTTGGTTTTTTGGTGTTTTGTTTTTGTATATTTTCATAAATCCATGGCAGTGCCTGAAATACAGCTCTTATTTTAGCCACAATGTTTGAAAGTAATCATGGAGAGCTGAGAGGTCACCTGCATTGTCCCTGACATGTGCTCATTTAGTCAGCTCTTAAAAACCTCTAGAGCTGGTGGAGACTGTGTGACCATACTGGGTTTTGTTTTCCATTACTTAAACATTCTTACTCTTAAAAAGTTTCCCTGATGCCTTATCTAAATACCATTGTAAATAAAACATCTAACTCTTGTCTTACAGACAGTGGATACAGAGAAGAATCTATACTATTCTAAGTTGGTAGAGGCAGGAAATCAAGTAGATGATCTTAATCATAAGGAGTCCTTAGAAAAGATAAGACATAAATGGAGTTAATTTTACATTTGGTGTGCATAGTGCAGAGAATAGTGCAGGTGTATTTTTAATAGCAAATGTGTAGCAGAGTCTAATCTCAGACTAAAATATTGGTAGAAAACCTGATCTAGATGTTATCCAGTAGGTTCGTAACCCTAGAGAATTCCAGAGTTTTAAAGTAGGCACAGTACCTCATCTAAGGCCTTATCATTAGTGCAGAAAGAAATTTCCTGGCTATTTCTGACAATACTTCAAATTTTTGCTATATAATATTTACATTTTTCATACCAAGTATCCAGTCCTTGATTCCTGTTTGATTGATGATGCTCTAAAATTTCCCAATACTTTTCTCAATGTAATGCTGGCCAGCTTGTAATTCCTCAGCCTGTATTTTTCAGTTTACAGGTTCCATATGCAAACATTTATTTACTTTTCAACACCTTGCTTCTACCTTCTCTAAATTTGTCAGTGCAGATTTGAATGCCATGCTTGCACTGCATTTGGAGATCCTTCTGGGTTATTTGCTTTGTGAATTTAGTAAACGTGGTCTTCATTTTTCATCCAAATCACTAATTAAGAGGTGGAATGATGCCCAAAACGGATGCCTGCAAAGACTCATTTAATACATTAATCCAGTGTTGATCATGAACTCCTAGCTACTGTTTTTTAAACAGCCATGCTCTGTATTCAGTGGTAATTTTAGTTGTCCTCAGTTCCTTAGTTCACCTGTGAAATATGGAAGTGGTAGAAGGATTATAAAAACACTTCTTAGCTATCTGAGAAGAAAGTGAGATTAATTTTACATAGTTTATTCCAGCTGAACCCATATCTCTTCTTTGTTATTTTTCTGACATTTGTAGTATATTTCTTCCAATATTCTTTTGGGAAAAAAATTAAATTGGTGAGGAATTACAAGCCACTGCTTTTGTTTCTCTCTGAAACAAACCAATCGACCTCATTCTTTAGTCTCTGCTCTGTCTCCAAACAATGCAAGAATAGCAAAAGCCTGTCTTCTGAGCTGCTCCTAGTACTTTCTAACCTGTTCTTCTCTTACCAAAGGCATTGGTGTAAATGGAATTAATAACATGGTGTGGATGTGTGATGAGTTTCAACTTTTACTTACTGTTCTGTTTACTGAGGACTAGAATGAAAATTTTCAAGAGTGCTGCAATGGAAATGTTTAAGACTCTTATTGTTAATTCTCACCCTTCACTGAGAATGATCTAAGCAGTGGTTTGTATGGTCTGTTAGCTACCTACAGGCTTTATATTTAGGCTGTAGGAGTTTAAGTGTCATTGATTTTTTTCAATGTAGCTTAACAATCTAAGCAACTTAGTGACATAAATGTGCTTCAGGTATAACATTTAGTCACAGGAATGTAAATAACATGCAAATATATGTTGAGTAAGGTAGTTAAATTTGTCTTGGGCTGCATTTTTTTATGTGGTTTAGTGTTACTAAGGTTAATGGTGTATGTTTGTGTGCTACATTAAAACCTGTGCTTGTCTAGTGCTTTGCAATCAAGTTCTGAGTCTTCCTTTTTTGTTTTATTTGTACTGAATAGTCTTTCTCCTGACAGGACTTCACTATATTCTGCACCTTTCACTGCCACCTTGGTCTCTAGTGGTTTATAGAGTATATAGACTCTCAGTGGATGGATAGGATGATAAATCAAGGCTTATGCAGAGGTGGTTTAGATGAATGTCAAAAACTTTAATCTGGACAAGGAATTGTCAGCTTTTAGAAGAAGTTAAAACCCCTATGTTTTGCTATCAGAATGACATGCAGTGCTGCATGGCCTGACACAACATCTTGATCTGTGTGTTTGCACTGAAGTGGGAGGGGTGGTTTGTGATTTTGGAGGGCAATTCCCGCATTCCTGTTGGCTGTGTAATTGCAGATTTGGGAAGGCCATCTTTTCACAAATTGTAAATTGGATATAGATTAAGTTTTCAGAAAGCTTCTTGTAATAAAAAGGGTTTTCTTTACATTTGTGTAATTTAATACTGAGAACTGTGGCTTATGTAAAAGAAATGAGATTAGACTTCAGATATTGAATGCATGACTCCCATTTCTAATATCATCAGAAAGGTCCCCAGCTGTCACTGCACATTGCTTTGACAGGTCTGAGCTCTAAGAAAGCTTGGAATCTGTGCTATTTTCAAAGTGAAATTGAGATAAATGTGCAATACATGTTAGACTAATTCTTCTAATTGTTTCTGTGGGTCTTCACAGAAGCTAACTTTATCCCCATGAGCCTGTAAGTGCCCTGGATAACTGGCAGAGAGAGGGGGGATGCTCCTTTAGCCTAACAGTGCCTGTTCTTATGTGCCTGGCAAAGTCTGTCTCTCTCCACTGGCATCACTAGGCTGAAGATAGCAAATTATTTGTGACTATCCTCTTACATTCTATTTTAATTCTAAACAATCATGCAAGAAAAACAGACATTATGAATTTTTTGACATGTGGAGATAACACATTTACCTTCCCTTCATCATAATTTCAAGTCTCTATACTCTCCCATGTGCAAGAAAGGAGATAAAATCAAGTGCTAAATGTAATGGATGTTAGGCAAGAACTGAAGAGGCATTTACCAGGTTTTAAAGTGTAAACTTTCTATAAAGAGACATCTCTTAATTTATTTTTCTTACTCTAAGATAATATATTGTATGTGATGATGGGACGTGTTAAATGTTCTAAAATGCTTTTAGAAAAAAGTTGAATTGGTGGTGAATCTATAGAATATATGAATGCTGAGAGGAGCTATGAATGATATTTACTAAATACATTTCTCTTAGTCTATGTAAAATTGTATATAATATATACAACTGCATAAAATATATACAATTCTGTATACATATGGATACATATGCTACTACATATTTCATGCACAGTACCACATAGAGAGCATATGAAAATTTATATTATACTGTGTATGCTATATATGTTTTATGTAGTAGAGGCAGAATAATTTTTAACTTATTTCTACTGCTATATAATTTTCATGCATATTGTTAATAAATAGGGCATCTTCAGACTATTTTTTGGATGAATTTAACAAGTCCAGTAGAAAGCCAGTCCATCAGTGTTTCCAGTAAAGTTGCTGCAGCATTTTCCCTTCCATAGCCATCAGCTCCACTATTGCTGTGAAGCTAATGTGAGGTGACTCATTTAGCAGTATTATTATTGCATCATTGCAACATGATGTAAGGCACATCAGGCATTATTAAATTAGCCTGAATTTTACGATATGACAGTAACGTTTTATGTACATTAGCTCCATTCTTTATTCCCATAGGGAGCACTAACTTCAAGTAAACATATTAAGACATCATTTCAGGCAACTTTTCAGGATTTACCAGTTTCTTCATCAGGGGGAAAAAAAAAGCAGCTTCACTGGAATATTAAGAGAGATGTAGTGCCCTTTGTGCATCTTCAGAGCATAATCTGTATTTCTTAAATTACTTTAAATGTGTGCTATTATTTGGGTATTACCTTGGAGAAAAAATTAGCTAACTTCTTGCAGATTGCTGATCTAAGTTGGAACAACTGGAATTCATAATGTTGGCTTTTTAGCAAAAATTTGTGACCTTTGTTTATTGACTTAACAGCAACTTTCTTCAGAATTTAATGTGGAACTTCAAAGGTTTGCATTTTTTTGTCTGCAAATTTAGCAGTGTATTAAAGAATAAATTTACAAGTACGAAAAACTATTTATTAGCTGTTACATCCTTCACAGAATAAAAAGTTTGGAGGTTTTTTGTGCAAAAAAAATGTAAGTCACTTAACAAACACACTGTAAGAACTTTGAAATAAACTGAAAAATGCCTTCAGCACCAATTTCTTGGGCAATTTAACAGATGATCACTTTGGCAAAAGAAACGTTTTGCAAGTGCATGTTACTTTGCCTTTGCATAGTCAGTAATTTGCCTCTTTCAAATTTAAAAAGACTTTAAAGCAGTTGGAGCAGAATGCAAATGCAAAGAGCAATCCTGCGGTGTTGGAGAAAGTAGCTGTTAGAGAGAGCATTCTCTCAGATACTATCTTAAAGGTTGAAGTGTAATAAGGGTAGAACTCCAGAAATTTGTGTTGTCTAAGGAGAATGTAAAAGCTTGCTGATAAAAATTGTGCATAGGCAAAACCAGCAACTTTTTTGTGTTACTGGTGAGGTGGTGAGTTATTTGTAAGCAAGGCTGATAACAAGTATCCATAGCAGGACATAGATACCAGCTTGCTGCATAGAGGAAGATTAATGAAACTGAAGAGCACCAACTTAAAAGTACTTTTAATACACAACCTACACTTTTGTGCAGGTTTGATCCTGCTCTGCCAGGGGGGTTGGACTAGATGATCTTTCTAGGTCCCTTCCAACCCCTGACATACTGTGATACTGTAGTTTAGAAGATTAACTGATTTTAAAGCGTCAGGTAACACACAGCTGGAAGAATAACCATACAGACAAAAATGTGAATGTTAGGAGGTGAGGGTATATAGAAATACATGTGGGAAATGGAAATGAGATTTACTGACACAAATGGAAAAGCAAAGAACAGTATGAAAAATGGAAAAGCAGAGAACAGTATGAAAAATGTGACTTGAAATACATGTTTTGTAAGAACAAAAAAGCTTGGATGTGGCAAGAGTGAAAGAAAGATTATGAATAATGGGATAGAGCAGTGGTTTAGTGGTATCTGACAGCTGAGGTGTTACTTAAAATGTGTGAGTTGAAGGTACCACATTGCATTTTAAAATATGGTTGTTCTTTTAAATTTGTATGAAAGCTTCCAGACAAGTCTTTCTAGATCTGCAGGTGTAGACCCTGAGAAGCAGTATGGCAGTATATCTCTGCGTTTATTTACCTCTAGATTCTTAACAATTCATTAATATGAAGGCCATTGTACTAGACTGCTAATAACATCCTTTAGTGTGGCATTATATGTTAAAGAATAGGGAGCACTAGAGGTCTAGCTGGAAGATGAAAGCAGTAATGGAGAACTATGCAGAACAAATATATTAGGTGTTTTCTTGTTGGGCCAGGGAGTATGTCATAGTTTCTTCTTGGGTAATCTGAGGTATGTCTGAAGATTGCATAGGCAAGCCCTCTTGCACATGTTTGGAGTTCTGCACTTTTCATTTCTTCCTGTAGGAATTCTCTTCATGTTCTGAAACTTTTTTTTTTATTGCTTCTCTTGACGATTTCTCTCCCTACTTGGCTTCCTTCAGACAAATAATTAGACAGTTATTCTGTGGTGAGGATGTGCCATCTGCTTCTATGATACTGTAGTGTTATTGAAAAGATTTAACAAAGACAAAAGGAACTAATGAAAGGGTTTAAATTAATGGAAAAATTAAATAGCTTGTCTCAGGAATTATTGGAAATAGACTTGGAAACAGGCATATTTAGACCTCACCTAGGTGGACAGTGGAGGAAGTAATATTGTGGCAAAACGGCTGCTAGTGCATGGATAATTTTCTCTGCAGGCTGTTAGGCTAAACCTTGTAGCTAGTGCCTCTTGAATCCCTTCAGGCTTTAATTTTTCTTTTCTTTTTTTTTCCTTTCTGTTTAAACATCCAGACTTTGAAATTAGGTCTTTTTAAAAATAGTAGTAGAAGTACATGTATATAGAATATATGCTTCAATGTAATTGTGTACAATAAGGAAAAATATACGTACTTTAAACTTACTAATTATAAAAAAGCATAGATGATACAGAGGGACTACCATTTTTTAGTTAAAAAAATTTATACTTTGGTGATAAAAGATGTCAGATTACATCAGCTATGGACCCACAAGGGTTTTGGGGGGATTTTTTTTAATTTGTTGTTTTGGGGTTTTTGCTTGGTTTTGGGTTTTGTTTTGTTTTTTAAACTATTGTACCTGTTAAACAGCAACTAGAAAACTATTAATGCTCATTGCTGGCAGCTTGTTGTAAGATGCTTTGGATGGATCTTTCTGATGAGGCAGAAAAATGCATTATATTCTGGACCTTTCTTATCGGTGTAGCTTTAGAAAAAGCAGTGGCACCAGTTGCTTTTCTTCTTTCCTCACATAGTTTTAAACAGTATAGAGAACATAAATCCAAGTAATACTGAGTTATGGAAGTATAAAAAATGTTAAGGCTTCTACATGTGTGTGGGTTTTAATACCAGTATAACTTCAAAGCTGACAAACTGATTTTATTTTGTAAATTTTCTTTTTTAATCTGCTGTTGTCTGACACCTTTGATATCAGGTGTCTCCCCAAAGCAGGTTTTTACAGCTGAGCTATCAATCTCTAAGAAATTCAGCTTCTGAAGGCAAGGCTGACACAGTGTTAACTGAAGCAGCGACTCTGCATTCTGCCAGCTGATACTATCTTTAAAAGGTTTGGATATATAGTTTAAGTGCAGATTGAATGTCCGAACTTGAGTGGTTTGCTTCGTTTTACTTCTCAAGTAAAATCAAGCAATATTAACTTTCTCTTGGTTATGATTTATTAGAAGTGAATTATTGTGCTATGGGGAAAATCTCTATCTCTCAGCAGATAAGGAGCCTGCAGAACCTTTTTAGAAAGTACATGTGGACTGGGCACAGGCTAGGTGTTTTTTTCCAGAGCTGGAGTTGACCACCTGAAGTTAACCAGGGAAGGCATCGCCTGAAATGTAGCAGGTAGCAGGAGCTAGAAATTAAGAGTTAGGGAGGATGCGGTTTCTGTGTGGAGAGGAGTTCTGCAACAAATGGGTTCCAATGTCTTCAGCATACAAACTCTTCCTTGTCTTGCTATTCCATGGAATTAAACCATCCAACTTGCATTGATTTCAGTTGTGTTGTGGAGTGCTTCTCAAGATGATAGTGCTTGTGATGGCACAAACTTCTGAAGAGCAGGAAGAGGAGGATAACATTTATTAAGGGTAGGGGATTGTAGCCTAAGATACTTACTGGGTTTATCTGTCCATTTACTAGCATCTTAGTATTGGACTTAGCTTTCACTTGATCATATGTGACAACATGCGGGTCCTCCACACCAAGTCCTAACAGTGATCTGGTTGCTATATTAATGATTGTTTTAGAACTCTCATTATGTTACACATTTTCTGACTTGGTGCTTAGAGCAAGTGAGATTTTTTTTTTCTTGGTTGTATGGGAGAGGAGATGCATAACTTAAATACCAGATATGCGAAACATTCTACTAATGGTCTGAAATCTTTGAAATCATTTTGATGAAGATGAAGAGACAGATGCAGGGATAGGATAGTTTGAGATTTATAATATCCTTTATGGCCTGACTCCTCCAAATAAGATTCAGCATAAAATCTTTTATTATAATGTTGACCTCTCATGCTTGTTTCTTGTAATCATAGAGCAAAGCAGGAAGGCTAGTACCAAACAATTTAGAAAGCAGATGAATAACCCCTCAGCTGCTTCTCTTCTGACATTTTGCAGTTCTCCACAAACCTTGTGCTTTTGTATAATCACAGTAAGGAAGCTGTTCAAATTACTGTTTTCATAATGTAGCGAAAAGATTCAAAGGCAAAGGGAGGGGAGCCTGACCTGTAATCACAATGCTTAGTAATGCCTTCCTGCATTCAGTCAGCAATGCAAAAATACCTTGCTCGGGGGGATGAGCGAAGACAAGCTGAGCCAGCATAACCTCGGGGACTGGGCACCAACATCAGCAGGGGGCCACTTTTAGAAAGCTAAGACAGAATCTGTAGTCTTGCCAATGCGCAGTATCAGTGCAGGGAAGCCACCATAGCAAAAGAGAAGGGACTTACTCAGACTATTTGTATTAATCAGGTGCTTTAAAGCCATTTATGTGCAGAAGGAATACAAAATGTTTCTTTCCCTTCGCATTGAATCTTTAATCATCTCATTGCCTAAGAAAACCCCTACATATATGGAAATCTTTATAAACTTCTTCCTTCACCCTCCTCTTGTCCCTGTGCTCAGTCTCACTACATCTACACATAAACAGAATTATGCATAGTAGCAGATTCTGCTTAGGTGTACACATTGAATAAGCAGCTCATGGTGATCCAGAAAAGCTTTGTTGTAAAAAGAGAACATATTGATACTTTGATATTCTTCAGTGTTAAGATTAATTGGGAAGACAGTAAAACTAAATGTCTGTTATTTTGTTCATGATGTTGCATCACTTGAGTATTTAGTACCCTAGGTAGCTGGTTTTTACTCCAGTGAGCTAGATTAGCCTGATTACACTGGCAGGATGCAGTTGATGGATGACTGTCATTATCTTCTCAAACCTGCGTGATACTTTAGGTATAGGAGATGATAATTAAATTTTCAAGAGACTACACTGAGATTATAAGATCTGAGTATTTTTTTTTTAAATGAGGAATATGCTTGCAATTATCAGCATGTTGTTAGAGGATCCTCTCCTGAGACATTCTATTAGCAGCCTCTGATTTTCTTTAAATTGATCAAGAAAAAATGCTCAAGTTGATAGCAGTTTAGCATTATATGATAACACTTTAGATGTTTTTGGTTTTTAAGTCTGATATTTTTCTCCTCCTGAAACAGACCAAAAATGTATCTGATCAATCTATTTGTAATGGCTTGAAGATGTACAGGTTAGCACAATATATTTAATGAAACCTTGTTTGAGACAAAACACTAGAGAGGATCATAATTAATGCCTCATTTTCTGCCAGTTGCTATTGATTACTCATTCAGGGTCCCTTTGTTCTCAAAATGGTAACACTGTATTTCACATTACTATTTGATGATCTTCTCAGGATGAGATTCTTTAACAACATGCTGATAATTGCAAACATATCTCTAGAATCTAAATTTTAAATGAATTTACATCATATGTCAGTGTTTTTCCAAATTCAGTTCCTATTTTGGAGGGCATATTCATTTCAGTTTCCCAAGATTGGAGACTTGAGTAAAGTGAAATTCAGCACTTGGTACCTCAGGGGATGTTTTTTGGTTCAAACTGCATGATGTGGAACTCAGGTGAATAGTCTTTTTGCAGCCCAAACCTCTGTGCTGTACTAGTCTCTTGCAAAGCAGTTATTTGTTACTGTTTTTATTTTGTGCTAGGTTTTCTTCACAGTAACAACATACACAACTTAGCTGGGAAGTTTTAGAAGAGTTTGTCTCCATTTTGTTAGATTCTTTTGAACTAGCTCATGCAAAATTGTCAGGTTTATCTGTAAGGCAAATTGTGAAATATTAAGATACATTCTGTACATGCTTTTAGTCATCTGAGTGGCTCACTGAATTCTAAAAGGACACATACCTGAAACTTTTACTTTACCCAGTGCAGCATTGTGAGTTTACAGTAAGAGAAGGATGCACTCACTTGTCTGCTCTAGGGTATTCTAATAAATAGAGAAATGCCAAGTGAGTTTGTCTACCACTGTGTGGCAGGATAATGAAATAAACACTTGAGTACTTTTTTTTTTTAACACTTTAGTTTCCTGCCTTAAAAAGGACAGCTTTACTACTGGGGCTCGAAGCATAAACTTTTTGAGAAGGAAGCTAATGCAAAAAAACCTAAGAAAAATAAAATCTAGTTGGCTAGTTTACTGGAGGAGGGGAGGGTATTGTGGTTTCAGGATCTGTATTTGCAGTTGGTAAGTTGCAGCTCTCATTTCACTGCCAAAGCATCTTGCCTTATTATACCACCACAATGGCCCTGTCATAATCAGTTGCATATAATGGGCTAATGCTTTTGTTCTCAACCATATTATTCTTTTGATAGAAAATAATGAATAATGTAAAGGCACACATTTGTATTTGGAAGAAACTATTGCACAGTTTGGCTGTGGCTACACTGGGAAAGTCTGAGTTCTGAAACTGTTTGCTGATATGTTTGCATTTAAAAAGTGAACATGAACAAGATTTAGACCAAGAAGGACAAGGCTAATTGCTTGTAATAAATACCTTTTTGAACAGGTAAACCCTTATGTAAAATAGTGTAGTGTATGGAGTGTTTGTTAAAAGTGTTTGTGCATGTTGCAGAAGAGCTTGGCTTTCTTATCTACGTGTAGCCTAAATACTGGAGAGCTGCAAGGAATATTATATAAGCACATCTGTGGGCCTTTAGTTGTCCACATTTCTCTGGTTCTTTAATATCACAGTAAGAAAATCAAAGAAGTGTTTACCAACATATTAGAATTCTGCTCACTGGTGTTGTGGAAGTTTGTCGAAGGCAGAGCAGTATTTTGGCATCAAATTGTATCTTTGGGATTCTACAGATTCATGGAATTGGGCTAGGCAAAAGAAAACTTCTGGACTTGTCAAACTCTTAGGCTCAAATTCTTTGAAAGAATCAATTTGAAAACCATTTTAAAATACGTTGAGTAAGGAGCTTTTTCATCTCATGCATACCATTTTGATATAAGCATATGGTTGATTAGCTTGTTAGCTTGAATGGAAGCTAACTTTGCATGCACGTTAAGTGCAGCTGCCATACAAAGTTACTTGTTTTCTGTGACAAAGGTGCATAAATACACACCACCTCCACCCCCCTTCCATATGTAGATATGATTCCCCCCCCCCCCACCTCACTCTTGCAATGTTTGAGTCGATGACTCCCTTGCATTTCCTTTCTATGAGAATACTTTTGGGTCAGGCCGTACCATTTCCCTTGACACTGTCAAAACTGCTTCTTGGTTTTGCTTAAAGGGATAAAATTGAAAAGTAAAGCTGTCATTTTTACTTCTTTTTCTGTGTTCTCTTTGGAATCAGGCTTGCTGTGTCCTTAGCTGATTGTAATAAAAGCCTTTTTTATTTTCTTTTCTATTTTTAGGTTGGTTATTGAACACACATTCCCTAGGGAAAATATTGCTTTAAATAAATTGTTTACTCTGAAGTTCAAATATGCCTTATAAAATCCAAAGAGGCAAATTTTTAAGGGTGATGCCTGTCTATTTACATAAACAGTAATGCAGACAGGACTCAGCAGCATTCAGGAGAATAACCAGTCATTGATTATTTTTTAGTAATTGGCTCTGTGCTTGGCAGATGAGGTTCAGAGCGAGCGTGGATGTTCTCTGTGGAGAATGCCGCAGACTGTGGCTGTAAGTGATCTGCCTCTGTGCAGGGACCTCAGGCACTTAGTCAAGAGTAGCTTGGTGCTGATAATACAAAGCTTTTTTTGCTATCCTCAGTGGTATTTCTATATTCTTTTCTTTATCAGATGCCCTTAGGAAAGGATCAGTCCTAATCAATATTGCTTCTCAATTGGTTCAGGCAGGCAGAAAAATCAATAAGCTGAACTAATGACATTATTTTTGTTTTCTTTTGGAAGACAGAGGAGCAATTATAAAATTTTAAACAGATGCTTCATTTGATTTTTGGAAGGGTAGAAGAGCATTATGGGGTTTGTTTGGGTTCCCCCCCCCTTTTTTTTAAATAAGGAATTCTTACTCAAACACAGTATGTATCAGGAAACTTCTTTTTAGTGTATTGCATAGCCTGAGATTTAGTAGGTATGCATTATTTTACTTGTACACTTACTTTGTTATTGTGGTAGCCATTGTGCATTGAAACTTAGGGTCTGATGAAAATGTCAAGAACTGTGATGCTTATGACAAAAAGAGGGGCAAATGTCACGAGGTGAAGGTTGCAGGTTAAGTCTGGAAAAGATACAGACACATGCCATTTGGAAAGGCATGGCAGAAGCAAATTTAAGAGTTTTTAGAGTTGGATTTTGGTTAGGGTTTTTTGTCATCTCACTCCCCTTCCCCCTTAATGAAGAGACAAACTGAGAACCCTCCCACCCTTTTTCTTTTTTTGGAGATGTCTGTATGGATCTGTCTGTATGGATCCATACAGATGGATCCAGTTGCATTTCCAAAATCACTGCCAGTGATCAGGAGGAGATGCTGGCAGGGAGTGAGGAGGGTTGTCTTTAACGCAAATGGGATATAGTTCCTAATTGTGTTTGACAGCTGCTCTGAGTGAGCAGGGGCTGGACTAGATGACCTCCAGAGGCCCCTGCCAGCCTCAATGGTTCTGGGATTCTGTGAGTGGAACCTTGCTTCAGCTACTTGAAATGACAACTATCATAATACTTCCTTCCTTTCCCCACAGGCTATGTAAAGAAGTTTTCCTTCAGTCCTGGGTATTCTTGGGGTGAAGGTCAAGTCTTGGGCTAAGTGCAGAACTGGTTTCGTGTCTTCTTTTGGAAGGTGTTAGGAGGAACTGCTTTTCACAAAAAGTTGCCCAGGTTTCCTACACAGTGTTCACCACTACAGCTCTAATAAACATTTAGAATAGCATCTTTGCTAAATTGGGAGTTATACTATGTAACCCAGCTATTCTGATAATCCTGTTTTCTGCAAAACAAACTCTTAACTTTGTCAAAGCCAAAATTGCCACATCTTGGAACAGTCTACAAGCAAATTCCCACCCTTCCATGTCCTTTCTGTATACTTTGTTTAAAGATTACCTGACTCCTTATAATGCATCTTATTTCAATACAAGCTTTATATTAACAGATATGATTTAAAGACTATTTTATTATAAGAATAAGAATGAATAAAGTGAGTTGAAGGAAAACAAAAGCCAGGAGTGAAGCAGTGGTGAATGCATTTTTACTCTCTTGGTAGCATTATGTTTTCTGTACAAACAGTTCTGGGGATTTTCAGACTAAAACAAGGCTAACCTTAGCATCAAGCATGGAAAAACTGTGTTCTCATAAAACACATTCATTTCAGTTTCACAGAAGAAATAGTAATATCATGAGGCCAAACAATATATAGTGCACTTGTTAAGTGTTTAGAATGTTCTTATATTTAGTCTATGGAAACAGAACAGAAAAGATAGGGTTCAACTACATTGTTGAAATTTTTAAAATGTCATAATTTTTTATGTTCTGGGCATTAACCTCATCTGCTATCTCTTTTGTCTGAGTTTGATTTTTTTTTTTTTTTTTTTTACAATTATTCCCTGTTTTATATGTTTGGATTCTAAGTATGTGCTAAAACCTGATGTGACACTCAAACTCTTAGCAGTTTTTACCAATTATGTTTATATTGTGTAACAGAAGAGGTGTTACACTGCAAACTAAACAAAGTATTATGATTTTTGTTCAGAATTTCATTATGAATCGATTCTTTCAAATGTTTTAAACTGTAATGGTTATAGAATCATAGAATGGTTTGGGTTGGAAGGCACCTCTGGAGCTCATCTAGTCCAACCCCCCTGCAGTGGGNGTCTCAGCAGAGCAGAGTAAAGTGGCAGAACCACATCTCTCGATCTGCTGGCCACACTTCCTTTGATGCAGTTATGATTTTTTGGAGGCTCACAGGTAAACTTGCTCTGCCTTTCTGAATGATGCTATGGTATATTCTCTGAAATCTGATTTTAGAAAGTTAATGATTTTATTTGAACTCTTAAGACCCTCACTGAAAGCCCAGTAAATTCTTACAAATGCCAAAAGCAGTTTGTGTGGTTAATAGTTGCTTATTCTGGTATATTAGCATAATAACAGCTGAGTTATTCTAGAGCTTAATTTTACTTTTCCCTCTGTATCTTGCAGTCTAGTCTCCTTCGATCAGATATGGGGCTTGGAAGTCCAGGTCAGCTGTCAGCCTCAGGAAAACCTGGAACACCTTACTATCCATTTTCTGGTTCCAATCAACGCCGAAGACCACTTCATGACTCACCAGCTCTTGGTGAGTAATACAGTTTAAAAACTTCAGTTCATGATGAATTTCTGCAGACTTGAATTTTCTTTGACAGTTCATTTTATATACTGGAGATTGCTCTATGCTGAGCAATTCAAACTGCAGCCATATAAGAGATAAACTGGAGTTAATAATGATTTCTTTGAGATGCTAGTTTGGATTCAACACTGGTCAGCATTGCTTATAAAACAAACAAGAAACTCCAATAGAACCCTTAATTACAAAAGCAATAATGGCAGATGGATAGGAGCTGATGACCAGCTGAGTGCCCTTAACCCATGCCATCATTAACTCCTGGAAATGCCTGACCTTGAGGTCATTACCATTATTTAGTAGGGGAAAGACACAAAAGGGAAACAATTATCCTTTTATATGCTAAAAGAACTTTATTCAGAGCAATATATAGTTCATGGTAATTGGTTCAACATGCCTTTAAAGTTCTTAGCAATTGGAGACTAGTAGTTTATCCTAAAATCAAACTACATTGCAAAATATGCAGACAGAAACTTGTTTAAAAATTGTGATAATCCTATGACAGTATTCCTGTTTTATTCAGGGATGAAGTGGAAATTTTGTATTTGGTCATAGTGGTAATATTTCATAGCTCTAAATACTTCCTATTGAATTAGGGAATCAAGAGTGTGCCAACTGTTCAGTCATTTCTGCTATAAAACCATCATGAATAATTGTGTGTGCAAGTTTTAAAACATTCTTTTTGGTATAAAAAGAGAGAGGTAACCTGATATTCTAGTTTAAAAGCTACCATGTTTCAGTGTTAGCCTGTTGTGTCATTAAGATTACTCTAGTTATATGTTTGGGGTTTTAATGCCTCTAATTCTGTATAGCCCTTCTATTCCATAATAAAAACTTGTTTGTTGGAACCATATAGCTTCAACCATACTTTACCCCAAGTAAGATTTCATCAAATGCAAATTGTTTCTTGAAGTAACTTTAGTATGAACTAGAACTGCAAATTCCTTGGGCATTAAAATGGTCCTGAGCATGCTTGAAATTGTTTTCTAAAGATTTAATTATTAGAAATATGACTTTGGAACTTTACCTATAGGTATATGTGTGTACATTTGTATTCTAAAGTACTGTTTCTGTATAACTTTTTAACCCATTTTCTAGACAACTGCCCTTTAATCTGGAGTTGTCTTTCTTTACAAATACATTTATAAGTATTCATATTCTTCAGAATATGAGGATCAAGTGTAGCAGTTCTTCAGATCTGTTTCAGAAGAGGAACAGTGAGGAAAGTTCAGTGACAGTTTGCTGCTTGGAAGGGTGTTTGAAATTTGATAGAAGAGAGTTTGAGTTTATTATTATTATTGTTGTGAATTTGAAGTGTTAGCCCCCCCATTGAGTTGGTTTTAGTGAGAAAACATTAATACTAATACTCAAAACCACAGCAGGTTGCTAGTAACTGGGGGGTGTCAGAGCACTTTTGCATGCACTTTGGGGTACTGACAAGGCCAGGAAGCAGTCATTGAGGGATAGTCCTAAACAAGATTGTCTGATTCCTATTTTATACTTGAATAGGTGATAAAGTTAGTTTCTTTTGCCAGCTACGTAGAGTTTGATAAGTTGAACAAAACGAATTCTGGTGTAGTACTCCTATTTTATTTTTTATTTTTTGTCTTTGAAAGAGCAGCTCAAGGAATGTAAACTCATTCAAACCAGTAACAGTGTGATTTTCCTCTTTCTGCCATGGCTGAATCTAGAACTTGTGATGTGGCAGGTGGTAGTTACAAATCTATGGAAATGTTTCTCCAGAAATGGCAGGAAAGGATAGTGTACTTTTATCTCCAGTCTTGTTTCAAATGGCTTGGGACAGTATGTCTGAAGTTTATTTTTTTCTTTTTTTTAATGGGCTAGTTAAGTGTTACAAAACTGTTGCCAGAGACTTTAAAGCACAGTCAAATTATGGCAATTTATATCCCTGAGAAGGAGTTGCCTGACCACGAATTTAACAAACTCTCTTTAAATTTGCTACTCAAGTTCATCGAAACCAACCAATGTTCCCTTCCAGGGGGCACTTTGAATGCAGTGTAAATATCTCTTCCAGAAGTCCTTTTATTTTCTTTTAAACATGCCCAATGAGAATGATCTGAGTAAAGATATCCAGCAGATAGTCTCACCTTATCTCCCTTATCTTGTCATATTGCATAATAAAATTGGGATTAAATCTTCTAAATGAAAATAGGAATTTTGTATTTTAATCAAAGACTCAGTCAGTGAACTGTAGAGCTGGTAATCTTGCCAGATAGTCATCTTTGGAACATCAGTTAACAGGATGCATGCAAATTTCTAGAAGTTCAGATTAATTCTATTAGCAACTGACTGAACTGCTTCCGATTCTTGATTTAGGTAGTGAAATTGCTGGGTACTTTTGTGATGTTACACTAATGATTGGTAGGAGGAAGCAAATACCATACTTGCAACTCGTGTGCAAATTTGAGTTGTGTTGCTTTATAACTTCATCCTGATCATCCTGAGTTCCATTATGCAGCACATGCAGGACAACCAGGTGATCAGACCCAGCCAGCATGGCTTTATGAAGGGCAGGTCCTGTTTAACAAACCTGATCTCCTTCTATGACTGGGTGACCCGCTTACTGGATGAAGGAAAAGCTGTGGACGTTATTTATCTCNGTGCTGGAGAGGGTAGAGAGGCTCCCAAGCTGCTAAAGGGCTTAGAACATAAGCCTGAGGAGGAAAGACTGAGGGATCTGGGCCTGTTTAGCCTGGAAAAGAGAAGGTTGAGGGGAGACCTCCTGGCTCTCTATAACTACCTGAAGGGAGGTTGTAGAGAGGCAGGGACTGCTCTGTTCTCCCTGGTGGAGAGTGATAGGACCAGGGGAAATGGATGGAAATTGCGCCAGGGAAGGTTCAGGCTAGACATTAGGAGGAATTTCTTTGCTGCAAGGGTTGTCAGCCATTGGAACAGGCTGCCCAGGGAGGTGGTTGAGTCACCATCCCTGGAGGTGTTTAAGAGACAGGTAGCTGTTGCATTGGGGGGCATCATTTAGCAGGTTGCTAGGGCTAGGACAAAGGCTGGACATGATGATCTTCATTGTCTCTCCCAGCTGTAACTGTTCTATGATTCTATTCTATGAACTTAAGAAAAGTAATTAGGTCATTAGACTTATAACCTGTGTATAGTCTAAAAGCTATAGAAATTTACATCATGTCAGTATTTTTAGAATATAAATCATACTTTTACATGTCATAAATGCCCCTTTTTTATAGTTCTGTCTTTACTCTGAAGTGCATAAAGGGAAAGCATTTCATCAGTCCAGTATTCTTCCTTCTGCATCCCAGAATCTGTTTCTCAGTGTACAAGGGCATCAGTGTACCTTTCAGTGTTAGTGTTCCTAGGAATAAACTGCTTTCCTTGTGGAAAGAACTGAAAGTAATTATTTAGCAAGGCTTTATTTTAGAGAAGGACATCAGTTTGTTGCTGCCTTGTATTGATGTGAAAGACAAGTTTCGTTGGCACAGAATTAAAAATGCATGAAATTGGAAAATAAAAAATCCATCATGGAAAGAAACTTGTATAGTGTAGCTGTTTATTTTTTTTATCTGTAATGTAGATACTTCATGAAATGTGGTTTTTCTGTGTACAGATCCTCTACAGACAAAGAAAGTAAGAAAGGTGCCCCCTGGTTTGCCTTCTTCTGTAAGTACTACATTTTTTATTTATAGTAAATAAATGGGGTTTAAGTTGTGCTCTTTTTACCTGACATACATACAAATTACTTCACTTCAGCATTAGGAAGGCTATCTGCTGGACATGAACAGCTAGGCTAGGTAATTGGGAGTGGTTCTGGAGGAGTAAGTACACATTTGATGTGGAATTTTTAGATTTCATAGCAGTGATTTGTAGCTTGCTCATATGCTCCTACCCACTTGTCCCTGTCATTTGAATTCCTCTCTTGGGAAGAGAGCTGGGCCAGGAGCTGTCAAAGAAGATCTCCTGTACAGGTCTTTTGATGTTTAATTAGTCATTATGTTGCTGAACAGGAGGACAGACAGAGATTAATAGCTGAGAATCTTAGAAATTTACATTTGTAATAATCCCAGTGGAGCTGAAGACATTAAGATTCGGAGGACATGTACAGCTCAGCTTGCCTCAGTAGGGCTGAGGTTATTAATATGCATAAATCACCGAGTCAGATGTTCATTGTGAAGCCCTAGTGGATTTTAAAGCCTTCATTAAGCCTTTCCTAACTTCAGCCTAGCATCAGGAAAGCTTTCAAGCAACTAGTTTGTTGATCCCTCTTTGCTTGAAAATTTATCCTTCGAGAATAAAGGGCTTTGATGAAAAAGGTTGGAAGGGTTTTGGTGGAAAAATCATTAATGGCTGTGATAATCTAATGCTATAGGGGTGTTTGGTGGTATTAAATATGCTTTATTCTTAAAAGGAAGAAAATTGTTTATAAATGAATCTGCATTTAAAAAATCCACGTGAAGTGAAAAATCCCCAGTGAAGTGAAGGACAGAATTCTTTTTTCCCCTGGCTCAGAACAAGCAGGAGGGGAGGGGGAAGCCCTGCTGCCTTGCGGGGTACATCTCTTTGTTGTGGAAATGGCTGTTGGGCTTTTATTTGGCAGTGCTTAACACATGGGCGCAGGTGCACTTGGCTGAGTCATAACTCAGAGCCGGATGGGCTGAATGGAACATACTGCACAGGCAGCAGCAATACACTGGCAGTAAAATGGGTCTGATCTTTGTATTTCGTATTGAGTCTGAAGGACGAATGGTGTCTTCGAGTCCTTACATCTCCCCTGTTCTCTCCTCCCTCTCTATCCCTTCTCCCTCCTCCTGCTGACGGTGATATACAGAAACCGGGATCTGAAATCCTATTTTAACCGTACTTGCAGATGGAGCTGCAATAGCACAGACAGCCTGGGGCAGCTGTGCTCTGAACCTGCAGCCTACCTGGAAGCCAGGATTGCAGCTGCAGGCACTCTTAAAAGCTTCTGCTTGCATAAGCACTTGGGCCCCACTAGAGGCTGAATAGCTGCTTGATAAACAAAATGAACACAATGCCTCAAATCATTATTCCCGAGGCCAGGAATATTCTTCTTCCTTCTCCCCCCTCTACTCTTTTTTTTTTCCCCCCCTTCAGCAGCAGCTAAAAATAGTTTGGCAATTTACATTTTAACAGTTGTGTGTTATGTAGGGTGGCTTCACAGTCTAGCAGACGATTTCTGCTAGATTAACAAAAATACATTTAAAATGTCAGAGAAGCCAAACCACAGAGCGATGCAATTTTCCTGTAATTTATTACTGTAATTCAAGGCGAGTAATAAAGCTTGCATTGCATGCTTAATATTTAGTAGCATCAGCCAGGTAAAGAGATCATTTTAGCGAATGAAAAATTCCTCTCATTTCTCTTACCAGGCTTTGACTTTAAGAAGCAGTATTTTTCAGATTGTTTTCATTTAATTCTTCTGTGGGAGGAGTGGAGACAAGAAAATGCTGATAAATGTTATTTGTATCACCATTGTACCGATGTGCACGATAAAGTGCAGTTACTGTGAATAATCAATGACTGTGATGCTGCGATTTCTAAATGCTGTTTGTCTGTATTTCAGTGCTGAATAGAGCCTCGAATTAAAGTGACACATAAAAAAAAAGTGATAGGAGATATTATGTGTTTGGAAAATGACACTAAACTAAATTTCACTGAGCATCATAGGAAATTTGAGTAGATAATTATTTAAGTGTTGTCTGAACAATGTCAGTATGTGTTGTGGGAAAGATAAAAAGTTATTTAGTTAACAGGTAGTGCAGGGAAGTTTAATTATAATATTGGAAGTCACAAGAAAGATTATACTTAATGTTTTTATTTATATTTTTAATTTTTTTTGTTTCTAAAATACTGTTTTCTGCCGTGTTTTTGTATTAGTATAAGGCTACCATGTCCATGGATACTCAACAGTTACTTAATTTCCTAGTTAGCTGTCATTTAATAACAATCTTTTAAGAAATAATGACTTTTTAGAAAATTTTCCTCTAGTTTACAAATCCAAGAGAAAAAAATAAGGTATTTTCTGAAATTGCTTCCTTTGAGTTTTATGTCACTTCCTGTGTTTTTACCAGGGCCTCGAGTGAAAATAGTTCTAGAGGGAAGTGCTAATGAATTGCTTCGTTACTTTCTGGAATGTAACTCAATCCCAACTTGTCCTTTCACTGTCAAATGTACCAGGCAAATGCATTTTTAAGTTTTCCTGTTGTAAGTTGCTAAATGGTGAGTCATTACCCAAAACATTTTGAATGCTGACATGCAAGCATTATGTTAAAACTAGAACTACTAAATATAAACTTTATGGGGATGACAGAAACTAAACTGTTAGCTCAAGCCAGTCTTCAGCAAACAAAGATTACCATGTGCCCATTATATTATAGCAGGAAGGGGAAATACTGTTCAGTGAGTTACACTATCCTCAGAGATTCAGAACTGTTGTATTTCTGAGAATTTTTCTGACTGTAGGAGTTACCTTAACTAAGGCAAAAAACTAATAACATTATGTGATTTGAAACCATTTGTAACTAATCATCGGGGCTGGGTTAGGAAGAGCAGAGTGTGAGGGTTTTCAAATTGCTGCTCAGTCTACAGAGGGAGAATAAAGAAGTAAGGCTCACTTGGAAATACTCAGGGAGCTTGCCATCTCATTATGGATGGGCACTGAGCACATGCTATTTAGATGGGTAGTCAGAAAATATTTCAAACTAGTATTTATGATTAGCACCATAATCAGTAGCTATCATGAGATCATAATTCTATCATCATTCTTTTGCCAATTAGTCTCTTAGATAAATAACCTGAAATAGATAATGTCTGTTGATTTTTGTTACAGAAAATCAACTGTTGCACATAGGCACAAATATGTTTTCTGTGTAGTACCCTTTCTAATAACTATTTTGAGTATTTTAGACTTTCACAGTACCTGAGACTATCGGTTAATGTTAAACTTCAGATTGCCACTTATTTAATAAGAGACTGCCAAATGAGCATTTTTCTAATACGAGAGGGTTCCTTCTAAATTCAAACTCACTGTTTTTCAATACATTTAAGATCACTTACAGTGTGATTATATGGGTTCCTCATGTATCAACCACTATAGTATGCATATATATAGTGCATGGATGCTAATTTACTGCAAGAATTTTTATGACACAAAGCTAGATGAAACTTGGTTTACATAGCACTTCTTCCCAAACATTTAAGGCACCTTTCTTTTTGGTATCATGATAGTCTTTCAGGACCAAGCTTGAGAAAAATATATTTCAAGAGATTTCTCATGAAGATAACAATGGTACCAGAAGGAAAAGAATAGGTCTTACTTTCTTCTGCATACTCTCCTTTCTTTACCCCTTCTGAAGAGTAAAAGGTAGTTATTTGAAATAGGGGGGTGGAAAGGATCCAGTCCTCTGAATGTTTAACTGGAACTCAGTTTTTGAGACATTAATGTTGAGATTGTATTAAAAATAATGTAACATTCACCAGTTTGAGTAAACTTTCTTTAGAGAATTATCCTCAATATTATCAAGGTCAATGTGTATTGAAGTATCATGGTATAAAGCAACACCCTTGGAATATTTTTATGAAGTCTGTGGCTCTGAATAAAAACTTTGGAGCATCCTAGATAGACACTCTGTGTGATGTTTAACTGACTGTGATGTTGTGTTTAACAGACTTTCTAGTGGGGCTACTTTTTTGGTAAGATTTGTTCCCACTGGCCAGAAACGGTGTCAAAAATAAAAATGCAGTATTTAGTTTGTTCAGAGCTCTTCTAAATTGCCTGGCACAGTCAAGTGATACATTCAGCTGTCACTTGTCTTTAGTATCTAATACACTCAGAAGGCAGCTGACCCTTGCCTCTGATGCTGTGCTGTGTTTTGGAAGGCAATTTTACATACCAAAACTGAGGAAATAAATCCTTATGGATAATGAAACACAGAACCGGTAATTTCTTCCACGTGACTTGATCTTCCATTTTCCCTTCTGCTTTATGGCATGGTCTTTAGTCACCTGATTCAGGGCATGAAGTTTTTAGGGACTTGCTTTATACTCCTTTTTAAGTACCGTTTTCATCTGTGAGCTTGAACAAAAAGCGAGTATGTACAACGTGCAACCCCTGAATTGTTACAATTGTTACAAACCAGGCAGAAGTGTTTCTTTGAGATTTTATGTTTATAAGTAAAAGACCTGAGTTTCTGGTTAGACTATTGTAGGTTTTTTTCAACATGGCCTTTATTTGAAACCTATTTGAAAACAGCAGTAACCTCAGATTATATCATCCCACCTGTTCTTTGCTATATGAGAACATTTAGCTGTCATTAAACAACTAAACAGTCTTTTGCAAAAGTCCTGCTGTGAAAGTTCAGATCAAGTTCTCACTTTATTATGGTGTAGGTACTTCCCAAACCCTATTAGGAGAGGGTTAGTTGTTTAATTGCAGTTGGATAGTTTTTCTAAACTAACTATCCTGTCATCTGACTGTGGTGAAATATCATGAGGTTACTTAATTGAGAGATGTCCTCTGAAAATCCTGCATATGCATATATGAGGGATATATAATGATGTCAAATTACTTCTCTGTGTTTGGATTTACTGGAGATACTCTATTATTGAAGTTTACACAATGTAGCAAAACAAGCATTTTAGATACTCTTAAATTAGAGTGTAGAGCCGCATAAAAGAACCTTAAATCTGTATATAGTTCTAAAACTTAACTGAAAAAACAACATGACTGAATTGCAGCTCATGTAATTTAGGGAGAATTTTTATGGAATTGCTGCAACTTCTGCTTTACCTCGAAGATTAATGTGTCCATTACCATGAATTAGTGTGGTGTTTTATGACAACAGATAAGGATAAAAGCTCTTTTTGAAGACCATTTCTTAATATCTTGCTTGATAATGCTTGTGGGTTTGGTGGGAAGGTTTTTCTAATCCCTGGAGTCATCTGGAAAAGTGGTGAGCAATGCTGAATTGTTAGTCTTTCATGTGCTGTTGAACTGAGATGTCTCCTTTCAGTTGCTTCTCAGCCCAAATGTTGGGCAGGTTGCTTTGCCTGTGACTGTGCAATACAAAAATGACTGTTATTTCAAAAGAATGGTACTGACATTAAAGCTCTGCATAGTCTTTAAATGAAGTTTCAGATGCAGATGTGTCTTTACACAATGAAGCAAAGAAATTGAGTTAAATTACCTGTTATTTCAGTGCCACAGAGTTTCTTGTGATGCCAAGACTTAAAAGAAAGGAAGTTGTACATTCTTGGAGATTTAGTTATGGGATTCCATACCATTTGCATGGATAGCTAGGATTAGTTGTTAGCATTTTTTTTGTCTGTAAGGAAGTTGTAGGTGGATTCCTAACTGTGGATGACAGAAGGATTCCTAATTTGGCTTTTGATAGCTCACTTGGCTTCGTTTGTGAAACAATTTTTTCAAAGCAGCAAGCTGGAGTGCAGAAGAAGGGGAGAGCTACATGCAGAGTCACAATAGCTCTCTGCATTTTGACATGCAATCTTCTAAAGCTTCTCTGACACAGAATTATTTAATAAATTCCAAAAGTGTGTGTGTGTTAATGTATTGGGCTGGGCTCAGGTTATGACTCTAGAGCCACCTACAGGGAGCTCAAACAAGTGCAGATGTGCCTGTAGGGTTTTGGTGAGGGGAGAAAGTGAAAAATACACTGTACTTAAGTAAGGAAAGGAAAGTGCAGTGACACAAGGTTGGACCAGCAGAGGGACCCCTTAATCACATCTTCATTTTTTTTCAAATCAGTTTTCTTGGCCATATTGAGTTGATGTGAAAAGATCTGTAATTCAGGTAGTCTGCTGCAAGTTTCAGTAACAGCCTTGCTATCTGTAGTTTCTGATTCAAGAAAACCCACCTTTATTTTTTACCTCTATCTGTCATAGGTAACTGGAGTTTTTTACAGACAAACAAAAAACCCTGCTCCAAATAACAAAATAGCCATCCTCCAGCCTAACCCCCCCCAACCTTCTAGTATTGCTAGATAAAAATAATGGATAGCCAGTATCAGTTTCATTAGCATTTTTTGTCTGTTCTCTGTCCCTTCAAACTATTCCTTCTTTCCTGATTATAATAACATGAATGTTACATGTGAAGTTAAAGACAAATCTTTTGAACATGAAAACCACTTAACTAGTTAAGTTCTTGCATAGCTGAGTGAATTTGTTTAAAACATCTTCCTTTAGATATTGGAGAGTTTTGCCTGTCAAATTTAGTCCTCTAGGTTAGTTTAGATTTCTTCCATACAGTTAGTCTGCTCTGTCTCTGCTGAACAGCATGCTTAGTGGTTGGTTAACAACAGAAGGCTATGCTTTCCAGGCTTTCCAGTTTCTTTAGTGACAAAACTGGTGAAGGGGCTGGAGGGGAAGCCATATGAGGAAAGGCTGAGGGAGCTGGGACTGTTTAGCCTGGAGAGGAGGAGACTCAGGCGGGACCTTATCGCCCTCTACCTGAAAGGAAGTTGTAGTCAGGTTGGGGTTGGGCTCTTCTTGGCAGCTAATGACAGGACAAGAGACCATGGATTAAAGCTGCAGCAGGGGAGGGTTAGACTGGACATTAGGAAGCACTTCCTCACGCAGAGAGTGGTTATGCACTGGAATAGGCTGCCCAGGGAGGTGGTGGAGTCGCCATCCCTGGAGGTGTTCAAGAGAAGATTGGATGTGGCACTGAGTGGCATGGTTTAGATGTTGTGGTGTTATTGGGTCATAGGCTGGACTTGATGATCCTGGGAGTCTTTTCCAGCCTTGGTGATTCTGTGATAAATTAACATTTACTGAACTGATTAGAGAACAAGATAATAAACGTGTTTTCCCCTTAAATCAGCCAGGTTTGTTTCTTAAGGCTTGATATCTTGTCTATTCTGACACCTACATTATGCATAATGTTGAACGTATCCTTTATCAGTGATCCTAACTCTGGCCTTGCTGTAGTTAATAATCATAAATATAGTCATAGTGGGAGTCCTAAGGTGCCTAGAATTCTTTTTTCCTGAGTAGTTGCAAAAGAAGCAGCTCAAAGTTGCTATGTGTATTTTAATTAGCAACAGATTGTTCAGTACTGGACTAATTTTCAGTGAATTTGTCCTTTATCCTCCATTCCCCATTCCTTGCCTTTGTTTCAGTGGGGCAGCAGTTGGGGTCTGTCTGTCTCTCCTTTTCAAGTTCCAGTTTTCTTAGAACTGATAAGAACTTAATCACTTGTGAAACTTCTGTTCCTCTGTCAAACATGGTTGAAATTGATAAGTTCCAACCTTCTGGTGAAGTAGGGAGGAAAGGACTTGTTTCCAAAGGTAGCAGGTTAACCTAGCCCCTAAGAAATTAAATGGAAATTAGTAAGAACAATAGCATTGGCATCCCAATCAAAAGCAGGTTTGGGCTCTTACCCTGGTACCATTTTGTCAGCAGGATTGAAGCCAAGTCTCCATGAGGAAACTCATGATACTTTGGTTTACACATCACGGTTGCTTTTGTGGGTGAAAAAGGAAGTTTAACTTCTAGTTGTACAGAATTAATTGTAAAAGTTTTTGCTGCTTGTTGTGTTTGAGTGGAATTGTTTAAAATTATAGAACTGAGAAAAAGCAATATCCTTTTTAAAGTATTCTGATCTTTTAGTCTTGCTGTGGAATATGTTTGACCAGAGGATGGCTCTCATCTGTTGAGACAGTTATACATGAGAGTGGTATGATTTTCAGTGATCCGGAGAAATGATGTTTAGTTTTTATAAAATCAAATGATGGGTTACATGTAATTATTGTGTATTTGCTTTGTGGCTCTGACAAGTTGAACAAAAATATATTTCCAATACCAGGTGTTTTTTTTCAGGGATAACGTAGTTCATTCACAAAATCTCCTAGCATTAAAACAGTCTTTGAAAATATTCTCCTGCAGGTAGCTTGGTTTATTATTAGGTCAGTATTTTGCTCCACATCAGCTTTCATAATCTCTTTCCATAGTTTAGAAACAGGCAGTTTATTGTTTTTGACACACAGTACAGGGTCATGAGTAGAAACAATTCAGGCTACAAAGTGCATGTCAGTTCAGTGCTTCTCTGCTGACGGCATGTCTGTCTGAAATCAAGTTTAAAAAATTGGCCCTGTCTCCAGCTGACTTGTTTTGTCAGGCTGAGTCATAAGATTAACCCTTGACTTGTCACCAAGGAAAAATGGAGTAAACAACTGTACTCAGTACAGTATCACTGATCCAGCTATGATTCATTTCACTGTAACATGATTCTCTTAAGAAAACAAATTTCAGAGCAGCTGTTGCTTGGCTTAAATGGGGATTATAAAAATTGCAACCACAAAACAAAAACTTGCTTTGGACTTCAGGAGCTTCTGGAGTAGTTATCTGGTAGTAGCTCCTGCAAATAGTATTATGGTAACAACATCACAATTTTTTGAGCAGTCTTCCAGATTCTTCCATTTTAGGTTTATTGTTCATCTTTTCAACCCACAGAAATTTACTTTCACCGGAAGTTAGATATGCTTGATGGAATTATGGTTGGATCCTCTAAGTTGAATTGATGTAGCTAATGTCCTGTGAGAAACAGCATTTTCATACAGTGAATGTAGAAAAGATAGTGATTACATTCCAAGTATTGTACACTAAGATTTTTTTTTTTCCACCAGTGTAACTGAGGGTAGGACAACTAATTCCCTTTTTGGTAAGATGAAATTGCTATCCTTTCCATTTGTGGGGAAGTAACTCAGGAGCAAATTCCTTTATTGACTCATAATGGAAGTAGCAGTCTTTAAACTAGTTTGTCTCCTACCAGGCAGCACTTGCAGTGGCATTACTCAGCTTTATTGATCAAATTGTTCCTGTTGTCTTACCATGTGATGGTTAACAACATCCATGATTCCTGTCTACTGATAAATGTTAATTGTGTTAGTAAATATTACCAGTTAATATTGCCTATATGGTTTTTGTTACCATTGCTCTGCACTCCTATAGGGCAGTTGTAATGTGAAACCTCCCTCCCAATGCTGCATAGTACAGGCAATTTTTTCTGCTGTATGCTTGTAGCATTTTTCCAATTGTTTGTAATAAGGGTGGATAAAGCTTATTACTTGAGAAGGGATTGGATCATGCTCTTCATCCCAAATACAGCTATTCTGAAAACCAGGCATGTGTGCACAGTAGTAATTGCAACTATGTTGATGGTAGTCTTTACTTCAAAGAACTGACTTCAGTTACCCTGGAAGTATTTTTAATGATTTAACAGTTTGTGTGCTTGCATTATTTCAGAAGAAGAGGCTTCTCTTACTACATAAACACTTGCAAGCTGAAATTGCCTTTTCCAGTACTTAGGCTTTTTTTCGAAGTTGTACATCAGTCTGACTTAGTGATTTTAATCTAGTGCACTATGAGAAGTAGCACATGCAAAGATCTGAAGATCTTTTAGCATATCTCATCTGTAAAGTCCTGAACATTAGTGAGAAGCTTTAAGGAATTGCATTGTTAGCTGCAAATCAAAGCTGCTTAAGGACTCTCTGGGGACTGAAATGGGTCTTTGTGGTCCCTACGGGGAAGAAGGAAGCTGCAAGTCACTCTGTGGGCCTGGCAATTTAATAGTCTGAAGTATAGTGATGTTCTTTTTTGCAGCTGCTGCTGCTACGCCTTTTGTATTGGAGAAGAGTTCAGATATCATTAGCTTTACTGCATAGTTAAATAGTTTTGGATGTGTAGCTTGCCTCGCAGTGAAGATATAAGTGTTCTTTAGCTGATGTAAACTTCAGGATGTATTTGCCAACATGCTCTGAGCACAATAGTCTCCCAGCTGATGGGAAGTGTTCACTGAAAGAGCATTGGGAGCTGGAGATGTGAATATTTTTCATCAGCCTGTGTATATTCTGTATATTTACAGACACTAGAGTGGTTATATCCTGGGATAATGAACATCATACAGAAGACCCACTAAGATGTTTATCTGACCATAGTATTCTACTGTGGTATATTTGTCACCTTTGCAGAAAATTTCACTGATACACAAGGTGCTTGGCAGAATGAATCAAATTTTTGCAACTTGCTTTCTTTCCTTATAAATTGCTGAATTGAACTTTGCCTGTTTTTTTCCTTATCCTGAGGTATTTTCCTGCTTTTGTCAGGAGGGAGGCAGGGAGAATTTGCAGCATTGGCAGTTGACACAGTTGGAGGTGGAGAAATGTGGGTTTGTTTTAACCTTTTTTTCCCTGGATTGAAATCTGTATCTGACTTATCAGGAGCATAGTTAATAACCAAGCGCGTTCATGTGTAGAAAATAAAGTATGCCTGGTTAAGGGTTAATGTTAGTTAATGCCATTGTTCAGTGAGGAAGGCAAAAGGGCTTACCAGGCATAGGCAGTGTGCAAATACTGAGGGATTTTTGTGCTGGAGGTTGTAGTCTGATTGCTGTATTGTATAATTTGCATGAAACGTTTCTGTGATGTGCCAAAGTTGTTTGGGTTGTGTAGTGTTGTCCCTCCCCTTTCTCTTTTCTTCCCTTTCTTACTTGGGCACAGAATTGGTTTTTCAAACAAAGATGTATTTTACGACATAAAGGGAGCCTGGGCTCCTGTTTCCAAAGAACCATCGTACTTTGAACACTTGTCTTAAAGATGAAGTTTGGATGATTCTATAAAATGAAAATATTTCCGCGATTTTTAAATATTTCTTTTTAAAAGCTAAGTATCTTGTGTAGGTGTTGCCAGTGTGTCAGGGTCCCACCATCGCACAGGCTCCCCTGTTCAGCAGACAGCCTCTGGCCCGATGAACGCATTGGGGCGGCTCGGCTCAGGGGATGCGGGAAGCGCTGCCTGCCTGCGGGGTTCGTGCCTGGGTGCTCCGGCTGTGCCAGGGAACCCGCTCCCCGCCGCTCCTCGTGGCTTTGGGAGGCGTTTGCCAGAGTTGGAAGCAACTTCAGGCAGAGCCAGATGGCCGTGTGGCCGCATCAGGCAGCGTCTCCGCTGCCACAAGTGCTCTCTAATTTAATTACAACAAAAAGCAGAAGATTAACTCGCTCAGGACGTTTCCATTAGCTGTTCCCTTGTAGTCGGCGGTTTGTTGGGACGCGCACGCCGACCCCCGGGCGTGTGCGGGCTCGTGTGCGGCACTGCCCCCTCCTTCCGCCGCTGGGCCGAGCCCGGTCCGGGCTGGCTGGCGGGGCCCCTGCCCGCCCTACCCCCGCGCCCGGCCGGAGATGGTTCAGTCCTGCTTTGCATAAGTCGCCTCTGAGGCGCTCCATGTGCGCGGGCGGCGCGGAGGAGCGCGGGCGGCCGGGCGGGTGGATGTGCTGGAGAGAGGCGGTGCGCTGCAGCCCGGCCCGCCGCCAGCCTCGCCATGTACTGCGCCTACCCCGTTCCCGGAGTGGGCAGCAACTCACTCATGTACTACTACAACGGGAAGACGGTAAGGGCAGCCGCCTTTGTTCGGGCGCCGCGGAGCGCTGGACAGCCGGGCCGGGCTGGGCTGGCGGCCGCTCTTCAGGCAAATGCAAGTTGACGGCGCGGGGGTCCCCCAGCGTCGAGAGCCTCCGAGGGCGGGGGGCGGGCTCTCCAGGAGGAGAGCTGCTGCTGCGCCGGGGCGAGCGGCCTGAGAGAAACTACAGCGGGGCTGCTGCCGCGGCGGGAGGAAAGTCTTTTCGGCTGTGTACGGAAACGCCAGGTCCGGCTCCGCGGGGGCCGCATCCTGCAGCCAGGCGGCGCTCCCGGACGGGGACGGGGCTGGGACCGCAGCCGCTGGTGGAGGTGCTGCGGGGCGCTGTGAAGTTAGGGTTCCTGCGTGTCTGCGGCTTGTCCTTTGGGTTTGTTGGGTTTTGGTTGGGGTTTTGTTGCTGTTGTTGTTTTTTTTACCTCTCCTCTGCCAAACGGCCGGGGAGCAGCGTTACAGAGCGCACAGTAACCGCTGGCTGATGGCCGCGTCCCGAGCCCACCGCGCGGGAAGGGCCGTGCTGCCTCCGGGCACTGGGAGATCTGTAGCCAGCCATTAACGCTGCTTTGCCCAGAGCTGCTCGTCTCACTTGTGAGGTTTTGAAATAATCAGAATACTGCTACAACCACTGACGGGGAAAAAAATTGCAGATTTTGAAGAGAAGTTAGATGTGCATTGTGTCTGTTAACTTTCTGGCAATCGAAAGGGATGTTTCTGTTTCGGGGTGATACCGTTTTTCAGTTTCTATGCTACTAGCTCTGGGTTTTGTGTGAAGTGACACACAGTGGTAAACGTAATAAGGCGTGCTCTCTCCAGTCTGTTTATGTTGTCCCTGGTTTTGGCTTTTCCCCGTTATAAAAATAACATTAAATAGGAAAAGGGAGATTATGTTTCTGGTATTTTCTGTGTGTTTTGGGGTTTTGTTTGTTTCTTGTGGTTTTGTTGGTTTGGGTTTTGGGTTTTTTTTTCTGTTTCTTATCTCGTGGGCCTGTGTGAGCGTTGCCTTCATTAGTAAACTTTCTGCCAAGATTTTTGTTCAATGATAATTAAACTATGAATCTTTATATTCATTAAAGATACTGAGCTTCTTGAGTAACAGATTATACTGGAGGAGAGAGGTTAGGAGAACAAGTAAAACTGCTTGGTCTCTATTTCATTTCCTTTGGTACAAAAGCCAGCTGTCTTTCAAATATGAAATTATTTTTCTTTCATGTCTGCTCTAGGCTAAAACAATCTGTTTGAAGTTTTATGTGAAGATATATATAAGACTTAAGTAAAATTAACTCTACAATACCCCTGAAGCAAAGGGAATATAACTTGCATGGAGTTTTGATTTATTTTTTTTCCCCCTTTCTAGAGCACAGATCAGTCTATTACAACATTTCTCTTTGTTCTTGTAGCAGGAAAATAGGCTTTGATCTTATTAAGTATTTCCAGGCATATAGTAGATGGAAGTGCTGGTACTGTAGAAGAGCATGGCTTGAAAATTGATAGCATGTGCCTGTTCTGGGTCAGAGGTGACCTTTATGAGCTTGAAGAGTTAGTAAATAGATGACAAATCATATGATGATCCTATATCATGTTGCCCAAGGTTTATTTTATTTTTTTAATCTCACTAGCTTTTCACATTTTCTCCTCTAGGAATTTCTGCAAGTTGGACTAAATTATTAGTTCAATATACAGAAGGATGATATGTCAAGTTGGAAAGATAAGTTTTTGCATTGGAGTTTTTGAAGCAGGCATTTTGGAGTATGTGCCATGTTCTTGTATGAACCCTTCCATAATGAGAGAACAGTACACACCCCTAATTGTGATAGCTTACTGCTTGTATTTATATTGTCTGATCAGTTAGTAGTTGATGGTATGTACTTCAAAGAATTTGAGATTTTTATTTGGATTGTATTTTGGATATTGGCATTCCTTGATACTTGCCGATGTATATCGGATCTGATTTATTTACACACAAAACAAGTGGGAAATGAGATGTAGAAAATGTGTGGGTTAGACTTTTTATTTAGTATGTTTTGTTCTTTTCAACTTCTTAAATTCGTAAGCCAAAAGAAAATTTCATATTAATCTAAAAAACCAAGTATCTGAGCACCCCAATAGATGGTCATGTGTATACAGGCACATAAATCAGGAGTTTAAAATTTGTGTCAAGGGAGTTTACTATTAGAAGAGGTTCCATTTTTGTAATTCCTGTATATTTTAGGAGGGACACATGAAAAGTAGACTTTTAATACAAATCTCTTTTTAAGGAGTAACATTTTACTGATATTTGTAATTAGGTCTTATAAAAAATACAGATTTCAAGAATCCTTACCAAATGAAAAAGAAAAAAGATCTTAATCTGTTTCGTAATGAAAATTAAACACTTGCACTGAACTAGAAAATTTAGCGTGGTTTTTCTTCCCTGTAGATACATAGAAAGTATTCTCAGTTTGTGGAAGGCTTGCAAAATTTTAATACAGAGCTTTTTGGAGGGGAAAAAAAAATTATACGTGAAAATTTTATCTATCCTTGAAGTTTTGTATTTTCTTCTTTTTCACTATAGAACTATGCTACAGACACTAAAAAAATCCAAACACCTCTCGCTGATTAAAGAAAAAAGTTTAAAAATGTTTAGATACAAATAATAGCACAGATTTAAATTATACTTTTTAAACATTTTGATTTTATTATTTTTTTAACTCACGATTAAGCAAACTTCATTTACAGGGCTTTTTCATTTAATTTTTATAAAATGCAGTAGCACCAAACTAACATTTAACAGGAGTTTTATATCTTCTTTGTGCTTACAGAATAAAATACAGACTTGAAAGTTTTCCCCCTATTTCAGTTCACCTGCAAGGTTTCAAAAAATTGATTATTTTCTAAATATATTGTAGAATTACCAATAGTGTCAGTTATCACCAAAATAAATCTTTTTAAGGAACCATACAGTATTTTATTTTATATCACCTATGACTACTGTTTCTTATTTGGCTACATTATACAGTTTTGTTGCGTACTGCACATTATATGGGTTACTTCTATGTACCAGTCCATGTATGAATAGTTTTTGTTTTGTTATTGAATAAATATTAATTTTCTCAGCATAGGCTGAGATTTTATTGAGCCCTTTTTCAAGGTGGAGTTACTGCATCTTTCACAGTAGATTTCTACAATGCCTATTTAAAGAGGGAGGAAAAAATAGAACTGTTTTTCCTCGCATATACATAGCGGTTTTTTTATTTTGGGTTTTTGTTAACTAGCTTATATTGGGATTTTTTTGAGAAAATAGCTTTTTCTTGAGAATTTTGAAAGTATAAAAGGCTATTTATAAACATGTTCCTGTGTCTGGATACATATATACATGTGTACAGATGAATAAAGTCACACAGATGTGAGTATACATGTGTATGTTTGGGTATTTTTTAGTAGAGAAAATGCCTGCCTGCCAGCCGCTGCTCTGAGAGTTATGGCAGAGAGAAACATGTTAATAACACTGCCTGATGCTTAGATGACACGACAGCATGCCTTTCTGTAGCTGTTATGCAATAAATAATGTACTAAGTCTTTTAACATCAATGTAAAATGGTTTTGGTTTGTAAATTTTGGAGTAACCAGGTGCAGAAGAAGAATGATTCAATTCTGCTTTTATTAGTATTGGGCCAGTTAGTATATGGGGAGAAAAGTACAATTAAAGCTGTTCTGTACCATATGCTGCCCACAGCAACTTAGACAAGGTCAAAGCTAACATTTGTAAGTCAGGACAAATATAAGATCATCTGGAAAATCTCTAGGGGTGTATGGCTGTGGACATTGAATAAAGAGAGGCAGTAACACTGGTCAGCTGGATTTTTTTTTTCTCCTGTTCCTTGCCCTTCTCTTTTCCCTCCCTGTCCTACAAAAAACCAATGAGTTACAATGCATCAGCCCAAGAGAGTTTTCCCTGCTCCACTCCATTCGGTTGAACTGCCAATCTACTGAGAGCAGTCCCCTGCCAGAAGGGTGTCTTGTCTGCAACAAGCTTTATTGATGCTTTGAAGTGAAGGTTATGTCCGTTTCCTTGGGCAAATGAAAGCAGTTAGGGATGGGATCAGGTGCTGTATTGGATGGATCTATATTTCTCCAAACGCAAGCACCAAAGTGTAACACACCCCTGTTTGCTCACTGCCTTTGCTTGGAGTCACATGTGAGTAGAAACAGAATACAGAATGTCTGAGGTGCAGAAACTGAGAGTACTAGTGAGTTCAGAGAAGGGATAAACAAATGCAGAAGATACTGCATCCTCCTATGATGAATACTGGTGATGGGGATTCCTACCACAGCTAGATTAGCCTTCTGAAATAGAAGGAACAGGTTAACAGACTGATTAGCTTCAACTTTTCCACTTTTTGTTTCCTTAAAATCTGAATTTAATCAGGAATTTTTGACAACTTGGTTATATGCATCCTTTTGATGCGTAGCTTGAGGAGTATGGGAAGGAGATTTTGCCTAGCAAATAAAATATGAAAATAATCTTCAGGCATTATATTATGTTATTTTTGGTGTTCCTGCTGCCTTACCTTCTTTTTCCTCCCCTCTGCCCCACACTACAACTTAAAATTTAAAATAAAAAGAACAGACCAAAAGGTTTCCATACATTGAATTGGGGATTTTTGGTAAGTTTACCTATCACTTTTTAATGTGACTTAAAAATTGCCATTTCCTAGGGAAAAAATCTGGGAAGTATTTGTGCTATGTATCATTGCAGTGGGATTCTGCCTTTCAAAAACAGCCACATAGGCACATATAGCATACCTATAACTGCATAAACATTTATTTAAGATGGAGTTCGATTTAGGCACTTAAAGGAGTTTAAATTTTATACCATACTTTAAAAAAATGATTGGATTTGTAGAGAAGACTGATGCTCTGTTTTCTCAAGAGAGTGTTGTATTTTCATGCTGGATGGTGAGAAGAGTTTTTAAAATGTATGAACCCTTACATTTGATATTGGAAACAAAGTATCATTGAGGATATGGTATGCTGATCTTGTGTACTGGGGCTGTTCAATTTATCATCTTGCTTAAATAGCAACAAGAATTTAGGGTGGAGGTGTTTTTTTGGCAGCTTTTGTCTTGCTGTAAAGAGGAGCTTGGAAAACTATAGTTAGTATTCTACATTCCTAAAGTTTTAGTACATGATTGTGTCAGAAGTACAGTGAACATGAATGCAAGTTTCCTTTTCCCAGAGCTGCCTTACAACAGAATTCACTTTTGCCACAAAACCTGTAGATAATACACTGTAAAATTTTGCCACATGTACAAATCGTGCATCAGTGCGCACTTGCTTAGTGCGTGACTGATGCTGATGGAATGCAGATAGGCTACTTAGCACTGAGTTTACAAGGTACAGAATAGGTTATCTATCTCCACTGGTTTAAAAAAATTCTCTATCTCCAGCAGTTTGATAACTATTTTCCTGAACTTCCAAGAATTGTTAATAGCTAGGCTTAAATGAGTAATATAATTTGTATTTCCATTAACAATATGTGTGAAGGGAGCCTTGGTATTGTGAGATAGCATGAGCTTTTCAGAAGCAAGGTTTGGTTACTATTTTTTAATCTACTTTTAACATAAATATTTATCAATGTTTAATATTAAAGAATTTTAAACAGGTTAGGGGAAGATTGCCTGGGAGGAAGTATGCCAACAGCAGGACTCTTAAGTGTTATATTTATTAAATGCATTTATAGAATAAGACTTGGAAGTTTTACTTAGCATAAAATTTGGTAAACCCAGATCTTTAAATTAATGTTTGTGTTATTGGCACTTGTATTAGTAAACAGAAGCGCACTGCGTAATCCTTAGATGTCTGTGTAACTTTCGTGGTAGTGTTGATTACATATGTTAATCTCCAGGGCAGATTTCAGAACTGGATGATGTGTTTGTTTTGCCTAAACCTGATGTAGTACAGATAATGTCTTCTCAGCTCTGTTCTGAAGTAAGCTCCCACCACTGCTTCTCAAAAAAAAGCATCTTAGTTGTCATCTTGCCTTTCCCACTGGAGAAACATAAACCAGTTCGGGGAATGGAAGAGACCGATGTTAGTCTCTGACTTGATGTCCTTTGCAACTCATTTGTCCTGCTTCCCACTACGGAAGCTCTCTTCAGAAGCACTGCAGTGTTAGGATTGATGTATATTCTAGCACAGCTCCAAGAAAGTCAAGTCCTCCACTTGATAAGTCATGGGAAAACTCTGGTTTTGGCGTGTATTTCTCGGAAGGGAATTTCCCATTCATAATCGTAGAGTGTTTTGCTGTCAGTATGGAGACACATCCGATGCCTTCGGGCACAGTGCATATAAGAGGATTAGAGGATGGGCTCCTCTTCTACCTGCTGGAGAGAATAGTCTTCAAGGAGACTCTGCAGACAGGCTGACCTTTCTACAGTATTCCATGTCTTAGTGGGAATGTCAGCCAGGAAAAACTGGTTTGATGCCTCCTGGATGTCACTTAGCAGTTTAATAGCTAAAAGAGGCCATCTTGAGCAGCCACATCATGTTTCTAACTGCCTTACTCAGCTGTTGCAGAAGAGAAAGCCCTTCAATTAGGACACATAGAATGGGGAGCTGCTGCACAGCCAGCCACACAAGCCTCCTGTGAACCAGCAGCCACAGAGGCTTCGTTTTGCTGGAGAGGGTCCTAGTGCATGCAGGGCTTTTCAGAGGAAACAAACTAGTCACCCTGATACATCGATTGCTTCCCAACTTAAAAGTAAAATGTCATCCTTTTTTTCTCAACCTACTAATTTAAAACCTTTGTATTTTGCATCTTGTGGACTTCAGGTTAATCTTAGTAAATTTTCTCTTTTGCTTTTAAATTTTGGTTTTAGTAACACAACGTAAAAATTACGATTTGGTCATTAACCAGAAAAAAACCTGGTGCTCATCTGCAGGTGATCAGATGACATCAGATGCCTGGTTTTAATTTGTGGGTAGTTCTGATTGTAACTAAAAGAGACTTGCTCCTTTTGTGGAGTTGGCTGGCTGTTTCCCTACATCTGGAGTTAATGAAGTCTTTGAGACCACATCAGTTGTGTTTTGCCGCAAGAACCCTTTGATCTGAAAAATCTAGACTGGCACAAGTGCAGCTTCATAACATTGCAGCTATGTTTTTGCAAGCTATAGTTAAGATACCAAAACAAGCAGGAACTATATAAAGTTATGTGCCTGTGCTAGGACTTTCATGTAGCTGTTTGGAAGGGCCTCTTTTACATTAATATAATTCATAACATTTTTATTATGTTAATGGCTTGTACATACGTATCTGTAAGTGATACATTTGTGGGAGCTTTCCAGTTTGATTTCCCTTTAGAGGTAGTGCTTAATCAGTTTTTATAGCTTGACCAATTATGTAAAATGTTAAAATTTCAGTCTGAAGCATGCATTTACAAATCTCACTGATAGTGTTACAGTTTTAAAGAAGTATAATTCATCATTGTAGGTGATTCTGCATTAATCAGTGTACATCTCAATGGCAGTGCTAAATGTCATAAAGCTTTGTTTCCACTGCTGTCCTGTGACAGTGATAGATTATCCATCAGCTATAGCATATGCTGCGTTATTCTACACAACAGAGAACTTGTAAATTAAGCCCAGTTTTGCCTAATATGTTTGCAGTCTTATGAGTGTGAGTATTTACAGTTTGACAGACTGACATTTCTGTTAAAATGTCTGAGGCATGTAATATACATGCATTCATCGTATATACTAAATACATATGTACTGTTAATATTGCTTATAATGTATTGTCATTCTGTCACTCAGCTTTGGTAAGAATCTCTATTTTACATTTACTCTCCAGCCTGACAGTTTGCATGTGAAAGTTTGAACAAAAGCTTTTTAAAAGGCTTTTTTTCCCAAAAATTTTTCATTTGTTTTGATAAAAAAAAAAATAAAATAAGCATGCAACTGAAAATTTTAAGTTTCACACTTGGCTCCTTTTTATCAGGTGTCTTTTTACCTGCTGCTGTTTCCTGACATGGCTCCTTTTGACAGCTATGCCCTGGCACCGTTGCTTGTGCCCTTGTCCTGATTCCATTGCACTGTACTTTGATAGATTGTATTGAAATTCTGTGGCTGTAAACCGAGTCTCAGAGTGGTAAATCAGCCCCTCGGATAGAAGAGAGTGCTGTCTGCAGGCACATGCCCAGCCATTTGGTCTGACAACAGCAGGCTAGAAGAGCGTTTGGGAGGTGGGAGGAGGGGTATTGGTATGCAAATGGAGCAGGACTTGCCCATTGCACTTTCTAAATATCCGTATCGGAGCAGATCCCTCTGGGAGAACAATGGCTGTCTTCTAGGGAGCGTTTTTGTTGGCCGCCTTAGTTTTCCTGGCCCCTCTCTTGCTTGGTAAACAACATCCCAGAAAGACAAGGGAGAGGTGTGGATGTTGTAGAAACATGAGTGCGCCTGTATTTGCATAGGAAGGGATAAAAATCACTTTTGGATTTTAGGACATAGTGCCCTTTGTAAGCAGCATTGTGTAAGCTTTACATTTTAAAAATTATTCTTAATATAGATATCTGTGAAGCTTTATGTATTCACAAGTAAGGTGAACAACTGAAAAATAAAAATACAGCGTTTTTTATGTAGTAGCAAAAAGATACTCTGGTTTTAATGTTGCATTTTTATATTCATTGCTGACATATTTGTTAATTTGCTCCTTTTAAAAAGATTTTTCTTCTAACATACGTTAGTAGTATTGTGATATTCAGTGTTTTGGCCAAAACACTGGCGTGAAGAAATAGCACTGCTTAGAACAACTAATGTTAGGGACAGAGTCCTTGAGTCTGTGAATACTGACTTTGTTGATCTGAATTATTCCTGGTTATGTTTTGTATTTCTTCTTAGTTACTGCAGTGAAAGACTTGTAATCATTGTGTTTATTTGGTATCTTAGAATTTTTAACTTCTTAAGAAAAGTCATTGTTTGGAAGTTGAGAGTGGTCATTCCAATGTGGTGTTACACTGGAAAAAGAATGGTGCTAGTTTTCTTTAATGCTAGGCCAGTGTGAAAATAATTTATTTGATGTTGCAGTTCTAAGATTATTCCTCAGGACTTGCATTGAATATATTTTGATGACTGTACAAAAGCGTGCAAGTTTCTGAATGGATGATACAACTGTTGTAATAAAGTCTTTTCATTTGTCACTGGATGTTCTTTTTCTTTCTGATTGTTGGAGTGCCAGCTAATTAAATATTCAAACAGGCATACAGTTGTTTTAAAATAAAATTTATTTGGGGCCCAGTTGTTTTATCTTGCTTTTTTATCTTCAGCAACAAGTCTGTGCAAGTCATGCACTTAGAAAGCAAAATCAGCATTCAGGCTTTTATCAGGCCACCTGGCTGAGTTGGCACACCAGAAAGTGTGTTGTTAGGATCATTCTACTGTAGTTCCTCTGTACTGTGGCAACTTGCTAAAAAGCAAATAAAACAAGGGCAACAAATGCTGCAGCTTGCTACACTGTTCTTTTTTTATTTGTGCCTTCTATCTGTGCCTGTCTGCTGTTAGGGTTTTTTAATGTACAACACCCAACTCCTAACCTGCTTTCATTGCTCTCCAATGTTTAGGTGTATGCACCATCCCCGAGTTCGGATGATTTCAACAGAGAATCTCCAAGTTACCCGTCTCCTAAGCCACCAAGCAGTATGTTTGCTAGCACTTTCTTTATGCAAGGTGGGTAAAGTGACTTCAAATATATGGGGTAGATGTGTCACTTGTCCTTTAGGTAGAAATCTGCAGTCAGCCACTGTTGCACTGAATGAATGAGGAAGCATAAAGGTACCATCGTGCAAGAGCTTGTGATTAGGTTTTGTGTTCAGTTAGATGAAGGGAGCTGTCTGTTGATTTAAAGTTTTTCTCATGACATTAATTGCTGACTGAAATTTAAGGGGATTATACACCAGGCCAGATGGACAGAATCCCCCATCCTTTGATTTGTGGGGGCTTCAGAGCAGCACACTGGGGTGATAGAGAAAAATGAGGTGAGGACTTCTTGACTGTTTCTGGAATTTGACTGTACAGTATCAGCTAGCAGTCCTAAGTTCTCAAATGCTTTTATATCTAGCATGCAAAAAAAAAAGGGGGGGGGGGGCATTGAACAAAACGAGCAGATTTCATTTCCGCGGACTCGCGTCATACAATTAGCACATACTGTAGTCTGATGAGGTTTTGGAGCATATTGAAAGCATAGTCTCTCAGTACAGGAATTCATAGACCTCTTTGGTTTGTGCTATAGAAGGAAAACTGCATTTGACACATGGGTTTAAGACTTATGTAATGTAGTTATTTCAGTTACTTAAGTCTGCTATTAAGAGTTTTTATTTTTTTATGGTACTAAGATGTTTTAGACTATAAATTGCTTATTTTAGGTTACTGGATGTTTTACACTGTATGTTTATGATGAGCTGTGCTTAGCCAAATGTCTCTCTCCACCACCCTCTTTTTTATTATTACTTTCAGTATGGAATTTTTATCAACCCTCTTGATATAAATCTGGCCTTACTGAAGGTCTGTGTAATTAGCAGAAGTACTTGGTATTTTCTCAGCTGTGGTTGGATTGTATTTCAACTATAAAGTTTCTGTTGTTTTTTGGGGGGGTTGTTTTTGTTTGGTTTTGGTTTTTTTATAAATACAGTAACAGGGTGGTGCCATGAAAATAGAAGATGCAGTACAAACTAGTCACCATTTTCCTGCTGATGTTAGTCTGAATAGCTGAATTCTGTATTTTGCAAAGGAAAGTAGAACTCAATATTCCTAATTAAATGTATTTTTCTTGTTTTCTTTTTTATTTATAAATAAATAAAAAGATGGGACCCATAATTCTTCTGACCTCTGGAGTTCATCCAATGGCATGAGCCAGCCTGGCTATGGTGGGATGCTGGGAGGCTCCTCTTCCCACATGTCTCAGTCCAGCAGTTACGGCAGCCTGCACACACATGACCGTTTGGTAAGATACACAGCACAGATTAATGTATTTGAACTTGTATATGGAGATCTGACTTACAGTAATTCATTTCTTGTTTGCTACTCCTGCATGTCAGTTAAAAACCCAGTTGTCGGAAATCACAATTTTACTGTGTTAGATTTGCATCCTTGCCTGTTGTATAAATAAAGATCTGTGGCTGTATAGTGATGTGTTCAGAGGTTGGGTGAGTCCCTTTCTTTATTGAAGAACTGGGTGTTTTATATTTTGTATCTTAAAATATTATTTAAAGACTACTTAATGTCTTATGTCTGTTTGTCCTCTCTCTAGAGCTATCCCCCGCATTCAGTCTCACCTACTGATATAAATGCCAGTCTCCCTCCAATGTCTAGCTTCCATCGTGGCAGTACCAGCAGTTCACCTTATGTAGCTGCCTCACACACTCCACCTGTCAATGGATCAGATAATATTCTGGGTAAAATGTCATTCCTTTTGTTCTTCTTTTTAAATTTTGCAATAAAATGAAATTCAGGGCTGCATGATGAGCAGAATTAGTAAGTGTGATGCTTGTGTAGATCACAGATAACACACCACTATTTCTGTCCTCAGTTCAGCTGGGATGAGGCAAATTGTTCTGCAATGTAGGTTAAGACTTACTGGTTTTTTACTTGCTTTCACGGGGAGGCCTGTGCTTAGGTGATCACCCAGCTAGCTTAAGGACAGTTATCCTTCATCGTTTAGTAGATGTACACATTCCTATAAGTAGTTCTGGTGTTGCAGTTTTTGGAGTTGCTGTATCACCAAGGTACTGTGCTGGAGAAAGGCAGGAAGACTGTTTATTTGGAGAAACTGCATTGTAAATTCCTCTCTTAACTGATTTAGAGATTACTGAGTAGCCAGCATGGTGGCTGGGTTTAGTTTCTTCCATGCTTACCTAGAAAGCATGAAATAAAGGATGATAATCTGTTCCTTGCACATACATGCATATCTCAAGATAAGAGCTGTAGAAATTAAATGCTTGTAGACACCAATTGTCAGTTCAGTGTGATTTGTGGTTAGCTTCATTTTAAGTAAGCAAAATTTAGTTAGAGTGACTATATTGGCTTTGATTTGGGAACATATTTTACACTCAGATCTTTGAACAGAACCCAGTTAATGAATCTGCATGGGAAATTCAGGCTGGGAAAATCAAAATCTGCCACAAACTTGAAACAGTGAGTGTTGCATGATTTGGATTTCTGATGTGAATGGCTTACATTCATATTAAATATATTTTTGGACATTAGAAGTTGATAACTGGAGAATGGAGATTGATTTTAAAGGGTCTGTCTTTTACAGTAAAGAAGATATTTCAAAGGATTCAGGTCCTTTCTGAGTTTCCAATTAGCAGGGCTTTAGACCTCTTCTTGGCTTGATGGTGTCTGGAGTAAAAGGGCACACAAATCTGCTGACATGCAACTAAGAGCAGGGGAGACAAAAAGCTTGGTGGATAAGAGCTTCTCAGGGATTTTCTAAAATAAAGATGAGAGTGTAACGGGGAACTAGAGTATGGGGAGCAGGGAGACACAAGAAACTTCTGTGAATTTGGCAGTGTATGGTGGTAACAGTTTAGAAATAAGTTGTAATAATTTTCTGATTTTGATTCTCTTCTTTGCATTTCATTAAAATTAGGCTTTGATTCTAGGAAATAATTTCAGTCTTCTTTCTAACTGCTTTCACTTGGTCCTTAAGGTATCATGGTGATACTGTATTTGACTTTAAAGAGGAGAGCATCTAAATTTAAATCTAATTGTTTTATTAAATTTCCAAGTGTAATGAGAACTGATTCTGTTGACACTGACTTCCTCAGAATATCCGTTTTAGAAGTGGTTGCTCAACTATATGTGATGAATAAAATAATAAAACTAAATAAAATTTCAGCTTTAAAAATAAGTGTTGGGTTTGTTTTCCACATTACAGGAAACAGAGGAAATGGTGCTGGAAGCTCACAGACAGGTGATGCCCTTGGAAAGGCATTGGCATCTGTAAGTAGCAGTTAGAATATTCAGATCTGAAAGATGTGTTTTGATGGTTGCATCCTTTCTTCCATGTGTTCATTTTATAATATCAAATTAAGGATTTTCATGTTAATGTACTATGATACAGTGTCATGTACTAGACACACGTCTAGTAAAAAAGCAAGTGTAAAAAGCTTTTGTTTGTGGAAGACTCATTCTGACTTTTTGTTTTTTAGGTGATAGAAAAATTTAGGGTAGTTATAGTTCATAAAGTTTTTTTAGACAAAGTAAAAAAATAAAGTGTAGGCTTTAATTCCTTTTTTTCCTGTAGTAGTCTAGTTGAAGTCAAATATTTTTATCATTACTGATAGAGCAGATCCTGCTTCAAGGCTTAAAATGTTTTCTCAGTAGCCTTATAAAACTAGGAGGATTTGAATGCTGTGTTGTATAGCTGTAGTTTATGGAACAGCCTTTAAAATTCTGTATTTGAATAAAGTTTAAACTTTTAACGTTTGTTGAAATAGTACAGAAAATGTAAAACATTGTATGTATCTTCTCTGTTTGCATATGCACACACAGAGCAGTGGTTTTTTGCATTAATACAATCAGAGGTAGTTTTTATAAAATGGTAATTGATGCACTGTAGCAGAAATTTTGTAGTTAGGAGCAATGGCTGGGGAGGACCACTTCCTATTTCTTGTATGTAGCAAATAGGGAAACTAAGTCTGATTGAAAAGATAGAAGTGGTAACTTTGCCGCTCCAAAAGACTGTTCCTGGGTTGGATTCTGCATCTCTCACCTCATACCAGTGACTGTGAATGTGCATATTCATGCAGATCCTGTTAGCCTTGCATCCCTCAGAGGATCATATGTTAAAAGATTACCATGTCTGATAATGTCTGTAACATCTATACTGGGGAGGAGAACCCTGCCTTACTGGTTTTAAGGAGAAAAAACATTGTTGCTTTTGGGGATTCAGCAAGCAGATAACAATTCACAAGTCCAGAGGGCAGTTAACACTTTCTTGTTGTCTGTTTGAGACCAGTCAGGAAAGAACTGGGGTTCTGACTCCCAGAAATAGCAATACTTACATACTTCAGGCTGTTCTTTACTCTGCAGATGTGTTAGGATGTCTGCTGTTCTGCAGCCTGGCCAGTTAGATCTGTGAGACTTTGGGATGTTTTCCACTGCTCTCCTTTAAATAATTTTCTTGTCCTTTCAGGTATTTCTGCCTGAGTCACTAGCTGAGAAAACCAGGCTGATGTTTTGAGGAAAAACTCTAAATATATTGCGAGTGGAAGTCAGGGCAGAAATGTTTAATATAACTGGTGGGTGGGCTCTGGTTGTCATAGAAACTTGTTTCTGTCATCCCGTGTTGTTGCTTGGCAGGAGCAGCCAGGTCATTCCATAAATCATTTCTGTCATAGCTGATGGTGATGCATTCCATCTGCTCTATCAGTGCATGCCATAGTCTGCACACTTCAAATCTCTCGCCTCATCCATCTGCTTCCCCCGCACCCCACGCACACCCAGCACACTTCCTGCACTCGCTCAGCAGGAGCACCGCTCCCGGCTCTGCAGAGGAGGAAGATGGTCTCTCCTGCAGGTGAAGCTAGTTGCACATGAATTTTGATGGCTAGTAAACCAGGAGTATTTATCTGTTTGAAGAAAGTTTTATTTAAATACTGTGATTGTCCTGACTTATTTTCTTTTTCCTCTCCTAAGAGTATATGCCTTTCCGTTAGGTTTTTCAGTGCTGCTGTTGGAACTGTTGGGAGGAATTTCTAGTTGTAAAATTCTGTTGATGCACATCTCACAATAGGCCTTTCATGTGTGAAACATCAGAGGATACGACATTTGTTCCTCAGTTTAGGTATTAAAGACCATACAGAATAGTGTGTGATTAAACATGTAAGGCCAGATAATACATTTGCAAAGGTTCTTTTATTTTAGGTTTAAGCCTGGATAATTGTGGTCTTAATCTCAGGGTAGGCAAGAAAGAGAATTGTACATGAAAGTATTTACACAAAGTTCCCAAAGCCGTGTGGATTATGCATTAGTTTGGATAATGAACTAGTATAGATAGAAAGAAAAGAAAATCTGGGCATTCGTGCCATTTCTAATGTGTTTCCCTGAACATTTGCCAAACAATAACCCTTTAAGATTGTGCCCATGGAGGGTTATATGGCAGGAGAAACATCTGGTTTATTTCATTGCCTAATGCCAAATCAAAACATTTGGTCTTTAATTTAGAGGAGATCAAACAGGAGGACTGTTTAACTTTGTTGATTATATCAGACCTCTTTGTGATAACTTATGTTTTGATTCCTACCTCTGAACTAGGGTAAAGGCCTTTGTATGGTCTCTGTACGGTCTCGGTAGTTAAGTAGCCACTGGTCCCCTCATAAAAGAAAAGAAAATGTAGGGAAGTTGACTTCTAAAAGTAATTCATGAATTAAGTTTCTTTGTTGCTTTAGACTCAATAACATTAGCATAACAAAGCCTAACTGAAATGTACACTGTAGTGTTTAAAAAATTGGACTAACAGCTCCGAGGTTTGGCTCTGCGGGCTCTCAATTGTGCAGCTTTTGTCTAAGAGCCTTTTCATTAGACCCTGGCATATTGGCACCCTACTGATTGGAATGGACCATGACTGATAGGAGGAGGAGTCTCATTTGTTGCAGTAAAATGAGTCATGTTACCGTTTAAGCCTGGCAGAAGGTGTCAGGGTTGTTCATCATTGGTCATTTAACAGCACAGCAGCCAGGGACTGCATGCAGAATGAATTCTGACCTCGTGTTGTAGTTGTGGCTTTGATATAATGTAGGTTTCCCCTTTTATAAAATAGAGCAAAATAAAATGGGCAGATAGAGTGGTGGAAAATGACCAGTTTCAAAGGAAGCTTCATGGCCTTTGTTCTGACATGATTTTAATTTTCTGTATCTTGTCTGTCTGGAACTCTCGACAGTTCTCATATTGATTGTCAAGATTTGTTTTTATACTGCTGTAAAATGCATACATTTCCTTCAGTGATCTGAGGTAGTTTGTCCTTTTAAATGTATTTTCTTTTTTGCATATATGAAAAGGAGGCGGTATTTCCATTAGGGAACTAATGAAAATATGATAAACCAAGAAAAAAATGTGTGGTCTACCTGGGTCCTGGTTCTGTCAGTTCAAAAAACACAGTATGCAACTTCACCAAGCCCAAGTTTATTGTCAGCTAAATGCTGAAATGTCCTATTGTCCGGGTGAAGAGATGTCAACCATACTACCAGTGAAAATTTTTTAACTGCCATCTGATGACAAATCCTGATCTCTGCTCCAGTAAAACAGGTTTGAACTGATGACCTATAAAAATATGTTCTAAAGTCCATACTCAGCCTCTAAACCTCTTCAGCTACCTTCATAAAATGAGTTTGCAAGAATCTTGACATTTTAATTTTTAATTAAAGCTTTAAGCATTATGTCTTTTCTTTTTATAAAGAATTTTTAATTACCTTAATAGCAAGAAATGCATTGTTGAAGTTGAGGTTTAGTATCTCAAGGGAGCGATTGATGTAGAAATGAGGGGGAAAACTGTGCTGCAGTATATAGCAAGTGCAACAAAACCTCAAATGGTTTTTGTTTGGTGAGTACCAATAGTAACCAGAGCTAAATGCTTTCTTGGTATTTTCTTTTGTGAAGGATTGCTTTTTAGAAGATGACATGTGTTAACTGCTAAAATTGTTTCTCTAAAGTTTGGCAAGTCATCATTTCTCTGCATTTTCCTGATGTTTTGTTTATTATAATTATCTATGCACTCCTAACTCTTAGGTATATTGTTCACCTTTAGTGATAAAAAAGGCTGTACTTCTGCTGCTGTTAAAGTAGAAGCAAAATCAGTTATACTTATGTTGCTCTCAAATACAGGTTGTGCTTATTTAGACAGCTGCTTTAAAGTGAACCTTCTCCCAACGTTTTTAAAGATTTGTAATAAATAACAAATAAAATAAAGCAGAGCTGTGACTGAAGGAACGAGTTGTTTTTTTAATCCGTTCAGTATCAAGAGTGACAATTAAAAGCATGAAAACAAATCCCAATAGCTAATTTTTTGCTGTGTGTTATGCCAGGTGTTGATATACAATCTCTCTTGTCTGTTACTAGATTTATTCTCCTGATCATACCAGCAGTAGTTTTCCATCGAATCCATCAACACCAGTTGGATCGCCATCGCCTCTTACAGGTAGAGACTAGCTGTTTGTCAAGAACGTGTTAGTTGTTTCGAAAACATCAGTGAAATTAGCAGTAGCTTCCTTGCAGAATTCTTTTCCATTGTACTAAACCCAGATTTATAAATCTTGAGTCTTCAATATTTTTGTTAGGAGCATTCACTTAAATCATGGCAACTGGCTTTGAACATTAGCTTACTAAAATAGTCTGAAAGCATTGAATGACTATATACTATTACAGCTGTAAAGCTATCTGTACAGAAGCATACCATTAGAGAGAAATAAGAGTGATTTGCTTGGGTGTTTTTAAAGCTGCATGTTACAACTCTGCATCAGCTTTCAGTGACAAACACAGCAGATGTGTATTCCCTCTGATGAAAATACAGTAGACTCTGAGACAATCCAGTTTTTACCCAGGGTAACTTTTCATTCATATCTTTCATGAATGCTTTCATTCTATGGGAGAAGAATTTCTGGCATTTTTCAAAATAAATGCTCTGTACTGCAGCCACCTCTGTCACCTGTGCTTTGTGTGTTTGTAGTTTGAATGTGGGAAGAAGCATTCCAATGTGGAGATGAACTGTGGGCAGCTGCCTACAGCTATTAGTGGGTAGTGCAGCTTTCACAGACACTGTGGCCTCAGCTGTCTAGTAAAAGTTGAACAGCTGTTCTCCATATAGAGAGGACTGTGAAAGCTCCATTGACTTAAATTTGTTGTTTAACAAAGAACTAGAATTACAAGCAAGATGATGTAACTTTAACCCTGTTCTTTCCTATAGTGCAATTTGTTAAATTATTTAACATTTATACAGCAGTCTGTTTCCCCATTCTCTGTTGGTTAATATATCCCTGCAGTCTCATGGCCACTGAGCACTCTTTTTGCAAGAATGTTTTGCTTTTTATTAAAAAAATAAACAAAAAGCAAAAAACCCTAACAGTATACAGAAAGAGCTTAGCTGGACACTTTTGTAATCTAGATGAATAAATTAGTAAAGTTATTACATGCAAAATGCATTTATATGCATATGTATGTGAATATGCATATCTCTATATGCAATGTCACTGAGAAACGTTTCATTATTCATACTTCACTCATGTTTAATGGACGCTCTTCTGGTTTTTTGTGGACTTAATGGATTAGTGAATATCTGACATGGCATACCTGAGCAGCTGCTTTGGGCATTTTTTTTTTCTATAACTGAAAAAGCCATGTTGAATTGAGTAATGATGGGATTAATAGGATTTTTGATTTAGTGATTAGAGCTGACAAAGACTATTTTGTGTTTCCTTGTTATACTGGAAAGGCAGATCAGACTAGAAAGTTGTTACTATTTTCTTTTTAACATCAAAGCAAATAGTGAAAATATTTTGTAGCTGGAAGAAAGATGTTCTGACATTTCCAAGTACTTAAATTTTTTAAAGATCCCAATTGGAGTTCCCTGATTAGATACACCACCAATTTAGTAAACATGAAAGCAGTACCTAATTTCAGGTTTTGGAATGCAAATGTGAGGTCCCTAAAATTTGTGTTTTCCCTTTGCTGTTGATGCCTTTATCTGTTGGAACCTCTATCAAACGCAGAACTCTCCAAAATTTGCACTTTTATTTGTGTTCCTTATTCTGGATGCTGATGGCTAGAGACAGTAGTACATCTAAACAACTAAAATTCTTCTCAGGCACAAACTTAGCATCTGCTTTACAATTATACCCTCCCACCCTACCCCCTCTAATTCCAGTGATACAGAATTTATCAAGCCTTTGGTAAATTGTGCCAGTAGTTAATTACCTTCATTTATGAATCTGGACTTTTATCTTTATTCCCAGATGAGTCACTAAGAACACAGTGAAGCACAATGTAAAGTAATTACTACTATATTTATTGCTATTTATACTCTTGGTAGCCATTTTCTATCCTGACCCAAAAAAGTTATTGCAGATAAGAACAAATATTTATGTGTAGTAAAATAATGTCTTTTGGAGCATTTTAGCCTTTCTCCTGTTTTGCAGTTAGTTCTTAGTCAAATCTATAATAAGAACGCTAAATANATTTTGGAGCATTTTAGCCTTTCTCCTGTATTGCAGTTAGTTCTTTGTTTATTTAGCGTTCTTATTATAGATTTGACTAAGTCATAACTTACCTATCCTTTAGTTGTGAATTACAGTAGGAGCATTGAGAGATAGTAACTTCATGAAACACTGAAGTATATAAGCTCATTTTTTACTATTTGGCTGTTGTGTTACTGTATAAAGACTAATAATATTTTTCTACTGATTTTAAGTAAAAGCTTTGAGAACAACACGATGAAAACCACCAAGTATTACAAGACAGTAGTGCCTGTCTCATGTTCCCTGCCATCATTTAATTTCTTATTTAACATTGAATGTGCCCAGAGCTTAGCTTCTTGCATAGTTCTAATGATTGTGTATATGCATGGGAAGTGTAGATACAGATCGGAATGGTGGGAGCCTTGGTATTTTAAGAATCCTCCCAGGATCTGAAGTATTCCAAAGGGTTTGGTGGGTTCTGAGGATGCAAAACCAGCCCTCTGCTAACTCTGCTCTATGTTTGAAAGGGGAGCCAGAGGATTAGTGTTGGGGAGACTCAGAGCAAGAACAATACTACAGTGATTGCTATCGATGACCCCTGTAAATCCGAACACTTGCCTGGCTTATTTGTGTTTTCATGCTGCTATGTTGGTGCTGCACTAAAAGCTGCAGTTGTTAATTGCAGGGCTTGTGGTGCCAGGATGCTTTTTAACATAATTGGTGGATTTCATGCACAAACTCTTTGGAGGGGGAGTGGAATGAGGAAGGCAGGAAATCAGTGCCATCTGGCAACCTGCACAGACATGGAGATGAGCATGCCGCCACTTGGGAAGAGCACTAGCATTACTAGAGGTGTGATTAAAAACTGCAGGTTGCGCTTGGGTTGTTGGAGAGGAGGACTTGGAGTATTCCATCCTCCCTTCTCTTTTTGTTTCCTTTGTGGGAAGTCCCACTTAACAATTTTGTTTGAGGCTTACATTAAGGAAATAGTAACTTTTCCCTTCAGACTGGGTGCACAGGTGTTGAGTTTGTTAGCTTTCTTTTCTTAACAGGTTGTCTTCCTGCTCAATTTTCTACTGACACTTTATTGTAGGAAGTAGTACACTCAGTCCTCAGGGTACTGAGCTCTCATTAAAGCCTTGGCTGTGGTCTTGTCTCTGAAAATGGAGTTTTGACCAGATAAAAATCTGACCATTACACTGAGCCAAAATAAAGTTTTGTTAATGCTTTGTAAAAATAAAAAAAATAGGACTCCAAGCTTTATTCCCAAGTTCAGGAATGACAGTAATGCAGAGGGAGACTGCAGATCCAGACCCTGAGAAGCTGTTTGAAGTGAAGATTGGTAATTATGAACTTATTCACCGATGATGTTATATTTTAGAAGAGAATTCCAGCACAGTTGTGGCAGCTCTGGGCTTTCATGAAATTGGAGTTGGTTTATTTTTTTTTTAATTAGAAGGGAAATATTTAGGTATTTTAATAGCTGTGCAAGCTGTACTCTTTTTGGTAAATAAACCCCTTTTCTTTACAAGATAACTACTTGCAGCTCTCTGAACAAAGGAACTATAATGTTATTAAACCTTTTCCCAGTTTTCCAGACATACAGTTCTGACTGTTACTGAAAGAACAAGCCCACAGGCTCTTCCTTTAATGAGCTGCTTTGGATTGTATGTCCATAATTTATTAATGTAATTGCTTTATTATTACATTTGTATGGCTGAAAGGAAGCTGTCTCTAATGGCCATAGAATTTCATGTAGCATCTTTATAAAAGATGCATTATTAGTTGGTGAGAAAAATACACGTTGTATTATTCCAAGCTTTGTTTTAAAAGTACTGCTTTATTAGTTATTGTATTTCACATCATTTTTGTTTTACATGATAATTAGGTATATTTATGTCAGATTAGACTGGATGTGTATTTGAATTTGCAGTGTATAGGTAATATGGATATAATTGTCAATTTGTTGCACGGTCAATGATTCTCTAGCTGCCAGTTTACCTTAAATATATCTGAAATAAATGGCAATAGCTTAGGTGTATTTTTACTCTTCTGAACTTGGAATGCATTCTAATATAGAATAGTATAGTGTAGAACTAGACAAGATAAAGCTTTTAGATTAGTTCTAGTTTTTCTTATGTAGTAGTGAGATGTCATAAAAATGATTTTTCCAGTTATCCTTAACATCTATTTAAGTATTTTTGTTGTATGTTTTAACACTATTAAAGATATGCTTACATCTACTGAATATAATCTGAAGAAGAAAGAATTCAGCAATCTCTTCATGGCGACAGTGGCAGAAGACAGATATTTCAGATACAATGTTTGTGTGTTTAGTTCATGTTTTTAATGCTGAAGTACTTTGAAGATGTCGCTCCTTTGTCATTGATAATGTCTCTAACCCTGTAGATGCCAGGATATAAAAAAACCTCTCAGTAAGGCAGAATGAAGGAATTTGTCCTCCTTTGTCTACCCATATGTTACCTTACCTTTATGCAGAATATGTTGATTGTAATTAAATTGAGAAATACTGTGTTTCTGCTTCCCACTGATGCTGCATAAATCTGTGCATTAACCTAGACAATTTTGACAGGTGCCAGTCAGTGGTCTAGGAGTGGAGGACAAGCCCCCTCATCTCCAAACTATGAAAACTCTCTACACTCCTTGGTAAGAATTGTTGAAAGCAACACAGTACTTTTTACTTAAGAGTTGAAGGCTTGGTTTTGTCCAAGTCCTGCATATCATTAAAGGAAACAGTAGGATAGCATTACAAATGAATTCTTTGCTAACAAATGGCCTGTTCAGTTGAACAATATAAGACGTGCAGGGTGTGTCTTTCACCATCTGTTCCTTGGGCATCAGGCTTCTGTGCTGAGGACAGCTGGTGCTAAAGCACTGTTAGGAGATTTTGGTACCTTTTCACAAATCCATAGCTAATTCTTATCTAAAGTTCAGTCTGGAGGAAAGATAAAGACTTCATGCTTTTGCATTTACTTGTCCTCCCCCCTCACTCCCTGAAATGGTACTCTCCTGGGCTTGTTTTCATTATACTGTCATTAAAGTATTAATATATTTAATTTGTAATTATTATTTGTTATTGGGGAATGTTAATTTATTAATTAATGAAACATTTTACAGAAAGGAAAAAATGAAATAATCTCTACAGCTTTGTAAATTTCTTCTTTCAAAGATTCAGCAGAGGATTTAAGTTACTGACTTAAATTTCTGATACAGCATCAAGAAGGGGAAAAATTTGAAGGAAGGTTTTGATTACCTGTTAATATTTCTAGTTTCCTCAGATGTAATTTCTTCTTTCTGTCTAACAAGAATGAATTTAAGCTAAATCGGTTTTCTTCGATATTTTTGCAATTATATATAATTGATGTGTACATCTTAGAATCCTAACATAACTGCAGTGTTAAATATTAGCCTTTCCTTATCTTAATATAATCAGATCTCTGTTGCATTAACTTGACTAACAATTTATTGCTGACATGCACATCAGCTGTTTCCTCACCTCTTTTTTGAATTAATCTTAACCTGTGCTTTGCTTCCTGTTCTGTCTTGACTTTGCCAGAAAAATCGAGTTGAACAGCAACTTCACGAGCATTTGCAAGATGCAATGTCCTTCTTAAAGGATGTCTGTGAGGTACTATTTCACTTTAGATGGTGCCTTTTTGTGTTTCAATTTATGCTTCCTTTGGATTCCCCATTAAATACTTAAATTAGTGTAGCTAATGATCCATCTTTCGACTCCAGCATTCTGCTATTTCAGTTTCTAGAGAGCTGCAGTGTCAGAATTGGTTTTGCTTTGGGGTTTTTTTGGTCATCTTTGTTTTTCTTTTTAATGGAAAGTAATTTTAAGGCATACTTTTCTGCAGTAACATAAAGAACTTGCTTTTATTTCTGAAATATCTAATATGTTTAAAGATCTGTTTTAGATAATAACTTGTCCAGTTTGTTCAGTTTTTTTTGTAATACAGGTTCTCAAAAAGCCACTGCCTCTCTTAATTGTTACCAACGTGGTGAGGCTGATTTAATGATCATTCTTTCTCATCCTGTATTAGACAGTTTTTGTAGCAATTCCTTTTTTCTTGTTCATGCTATGTAATAGCAGCTGAGTAACATTAACCTTATAATAAGCTTCACTTGAAAAGCTGCCACCGATTTGTGGAATGAATGCTATCTCAAGCAAAATCTCCAGATATCTTTGCTTTTTCCTGTTTGTTTGTAGTGCTGGTAGGTGCTTTCTAAGCCTTTTGATACTGCATTTCATCTTCTCTCTTTAATATCTCCAAGGTAGAAACTGTTAGGTATGATGAGTCTGCAGATGTGCTCAGTAATGGCTGTTGCTATCCCTCTTCAATCCCAACAGCAGTCTCGAATGGAGGATCGCTTGGACAGACTTGACGATGCCATTCATGTACTACGAAATCATGCTGTGGGGCCTTCAACAAGCCTGTCAGGTGGCCATGGAGATATCCATAGTTTATTGGGACCATCCCACAATGGGCCAATTGCAAGCCTGAACTCAAATTATGGAGCATCTAGCCTTGTAACAACCAACAGACAAGCATCAATGGTAATGTTCATTTTAAACATGTATCCGTTTATGCAAAGCTGATGCATCTCAATGATTATAGAGCCTAGTGAGTTAAAACTGGACTGTAAGACTATAATATTTATCAGGAAGAAACTACTCAAGATTCTTGGGCAGGCAACTTGCACCTGCTATGGGTTTCCAATTAGAGGGCTGGGGTGGGTAGAAATGAGGGGGAGGAGAAAGATGGGAAAACTTAGACTTTGGCCTGGTCAGTGGCCCATAAAATCCTGCTGTGACCATATGCAGAAAGCTGAAACTTTCTGCTGAGAGCATTTCAGCTTATACATGCATTTTTTCCAGATGTGTAATAATTGGCAGAACAGTTTTCTCCTTGAAATGGTGAATAGGGAGATTGAATGGGAAAAGCAGTCAAGAAGGACTGAATTTCAAGTGTTCTGGTCTGGAAAAGCTGTTTATTGTAAATTGGAACTAGTCTTCAATAGCAGATGCTGGCAGAGGACTGGGAGGAAGCTGTTGGAATGTGGAACCATAGTGTGTGCAGGCTCAAAATTTAAACTTTTTTTCTAAATTAAAAGGAGTTTGAGCACAGCTGTAGTGTAAGTAACAATGAAGAGGAAACAACTTCTAGATTAATCCCTAAGAAGAGTGAAATAATTAAATCCATCTCTTCTAGTTTCTCTAAAAATGTGAAGTGTTCTGAAAAAAAAATCGAATCGAGCTTTTCATAGGTCAGAACTATGTTAAAAGCATTACACAGTACATGAAATCTATTTGTGGAATTGCTTACTTCCCTTTTTCTTCTTTTTCATTCCTCCCTTCTCAAAAATGCTCAAAGGAAAAAGAGCTTTTTAAAACATGCTTATTTTAGTGGTGCCATGTGTTTGCATGTTTACAGCGTCATTTTAAGGACCAGTTACATGCTGTGAAATTTTCTGTTATAAAACAGATTCACAGCTGGGTACTGTGTGATCAAGGCAAAATTTCACCTATCATCAAAATAATTAGGTACCCCAATTGCTGAAGGGTTTGTGTTCTATAAAACAGAATTAGTTCCAGGCTCTCCCACTCGCACGTCACACATCCATTTATATTAATTTCAGAACCACTGCAGTAAACATCAAACAACCTCATTACTTTCTATAAGCTGCGCGTGTTTGGGGGCTTTGGGGGGGGGAGGTTACTTTCCAAACACACATCCAACTTAAGCTTTCTTATACAAGTTCACAGTTATTTCTAGTAATGAAGGAAGTGATGCATAAGTAGGGTTTTTTCTTAATACTGCCTCATATTTCATATTTAAAGAATGTTGTTGAAGGGAAAGTTCTGCAGTGTTCTGGGTTGGACTGAAATTTAGTCATATAAAAGAAAATTTTTCTTGTCCTAGGTCTAAGTTATGTAAGGTTTAAGTGAGTGGCTGAAGTTGCAGTGACAAAATTGATGGAACTTCCTGGTATTGCTAAACCAGGTATAATCAAACGTAGATAGTGCTGAAATCTACATAAAAATCTGTTTCTCTTTCAAACTAAGCTATGATAAATATTTTATCAACTTGCTTTTGATCAAAATAGATGATGGTTGGAAAATGACTCTCCAAAATGAATAAAGGTTCCTGAGTCTGCTATAGTTTAAGGCAGTTGTGCAACTTAAATATAATACAGACTTGAGTTACCATCTAGTAATCTGTAGTTTGGATTGAAGGATGCATGCTGTCTGATAGAAATAAACTTAGATTAGGAAAATGGGGGGGAAAAAAACCCTGGATTTTATATGTCATCCTTACTGGGTGAAAGAAGCTTGTAGATCAGTTTTGGCTTGAAAAGTGAATCAACTAAAGAATTTCTTGGATTAACCTTAATTTCGTTACATCAGAATAATTGGCTCCAACAGAAGGCATCCAGTTGTGGCCTTGCCCAGTCCCCAAAGAGTGCCCTTTGACATCATTTGCAATTGCAGGAACTCAGCATGACTTAGGATGGAGTACTGGAATATGTACAGAGCAGAGGTTGGCACATCTGGCTGAAGTGGAAACTGAGTGGTTTATTAGTGGTGACTGCATTTCAGTAATGTCCCCCCCAGTATGAGGTGGCATTCTTACAGTATTCAATAATCAATTAATTTCAAACTATACTTACTTACTATTTGTTTTTCTTGAGTAGTTAATGTAGGAGAGTGAAGATTTTGACACATAGCCTGAACCTGGTCTAGACTTTGTTCAGGAATTAAACAGCACTTTACTTCAGGAGACTTACAGTAAATTTTAAGACAATAATGAGTATTGGCTAACATAGTGAGAAATGTCAACATTGATCAGGGTGCTTACCTGTTTTTGTTTGATGTGCTTGTAGGATTGTTTGGTCAAGAAAATCCATTGGGATTCAGCCCTAAATGAAACTTCTTTGTCAAGGCAGGGGGATGATCTTTATAGAAAACATTTTTGTTCTTTAGGAAAAAAAATGGGAAAAAAAATAAATTTAATTTCCCTTGAAGAAGACAATCTTGGCAGAAGGAGCTAGGAAATGAGTAATTTAACTCCTTTTTATGTAATTAGTGTAACCAGACATGGTTTTATTTTAACATTTGCTTAATTTTTGAGCCAGATTTATTTTAAAACTCTGGTTGACTTCATTTCCTGCTCACTCTGAATGGTCTTGTTTTCTTTTTAGCTGGGCTGGCTATTAGACTTATTCAAATAGATTTTTAATATCTCAGACTCATCAAATATTTGCTAAGTGGCCTTTGAAGTTGATTTGTATTTTATTTCATGTATTATTGAAAAGTGAAGTAGTAATACTCTTTTTGTTCTTAGTCAAGCTGCTTTTTATTTGTCATTGTATTACAATGGAAAAAGAACAGTCTGAATTGATTAAAAATAAATAAATAAAAGGCCTGGAAACTCAGTTAAGAATGAAACTCAATCCTTAAGTCACCAGAATTCTTCTAGGTAAAACAGGAATCTAAGAAAAATGGGTGATCTCCTTCTATGTCTGCTGTACTACAAAAGCCCAAAAGGGCAATGTAAGCTGCTCTGCCAACAGCAACCTCTGTCCTTGCTCAGAGCACTTGCATGCAGTGTTATTGTTTCTCCACAGAGGTTATGCTTTTCCTCTGAACAACTTTGAGCTGTCTGAAGTGTAAAAAACTTGATTCTAAAGCCCTTTTCATTGTCATAATTATGGTTATCTTAGTTAAAATGAGCATGCTCAAACTGACCAGCATGTGGTTTTAAAAATGCTTAGCTACGTCCCATGAATAAAGGACTGTTGTTTGTGATTTTTCCAATTCTCAAAAGCTTTTATTGCTAAGAGTTCAAAATTAATAATCAAACTGAAGTATGAGATGCAGAACCAATATTAACAGGACAAGGAGTGGCCTTTCCTCACATGTCACTCTCAGTTCTCCTACACGCAGCAGCACGTCATCAGTTGCCATGATCTGTCTAGTTTGTATTTAGTTGCCATAAATATTTAACTGGTTTTCTGGTTTCAGGTCCCAAATGTTATCACTTAAATCAACTGAAATAAGTTGTGCACCCATGTTTTATAAACCTGACAAGTCTGGGGGTGGTTGCTGGTTGTCCAATGTGCAAGTATTTCTTAGAATGCATAAAAATATGTACAGTTCACCTGGGAAATTACCCCAACTTACAGCCTTACATACAGAACTACTGTTTTTCTCAAAATGGTATTACTGAGCTGTAACTTCTGATTTATTGAGAATCCTAAATACGGATGTGTATTTGTCATTGTGTTGGAGAAAATACACAAAGGCAGTGATTTAAATGTTTTTAACAAATACAGTGTCTGTGCTGATTGCTTCTCAGATTTTTCTGAAATATTTTGCTTGTGTAAGTGAAAACTGGGGTTAGCTGCTGTGTGATGTGAATCCAGCCTTTCCATTTGGCTTCCATTTTGTGTGCCCGAGGAGCGGTTAGGGTTTACTTAAGAGAGATCATGAAAATAAGGCTAAATTAGCTCATGAAAGAATGAATTAACTCCAAGTTTGTTTTCTTGTAAGATGAAATCCTGCCAGTCATTCTGAGCGGGATGCTGGCAGTGCCACAGAGCCGGTTTTTAATAAAACCGGCCGGCAGAGCCACCCGAGGCCGCGGGAGCTGGGAGCCGGGGCAGGCCCAGCTGTATGCTAACGCGGCCTCGGGCGGGGGCAGCGGGCAGCCGGGAAACGCAACAGGAACGGTTGTTTGTGGGGAGGAATCGAGTTACAAAGGGACTTGTGCCAATGTCAGTATGCTGAAATAGTACCGCTTCTGCCGTGCTGCGGATGTTCCACGGCGGTGTTGTGCCCGGGAGAGTGCCCGAAGGACAGCCCCGGGGAAGGCTGCGGAGCCGCCAGCAGGTCCCTGCCCTGCCACCCGTAGCGCTGGGAAATTATTTGACAAATAACAGTAATAAAACGTGTCACAGGCTTGCTTGTCCCGAAAGCATCGGAGCTGATGGTATAAAATGCCTTTCAGAAGCCTTAAAGGAAGGCCAAGGTTACACTCCATTGAAATGGAGATGGGGAGAGACTCGTTTTTCTGTGAAGGGAGAAAGGGGGAAAGTAAAGCAAACTAAATTTTCTAAATGTTTAAGCTAGTAAAGGTCCAATTTGGTACTTCGAAGTTGCGCAGATAGGCAGTGGAGTTTGTGGCCTTCATAGAGGATACAGTGACTTACAGCAAGTCTTTTGGTTTGGGGGTTTGCTTACTTGGCTTTTCCAGTACATCATAGATAAAATTTCATCTGGCAATCAGTTTTGTAACACTTTAGCTCTTCAAATTTCTGTATAAATCTTGTTGATCTAAATTGTATGCTTTGAATTCGTAAGCCTGTTTTAAAGGACTGGAACATGGACTTGAATTCAGTTTTTATTTTTAATCTATCTTCTGCCTTTCTCAGAACTGAGTTGCTAATCTACCATTTCTAGATTAGCTCTAGATTTGAAAGTTGCAAGAGTTCTGGCAGCTGCTGTGTTCGTACACAGCTTTAAGAAAGTTTTTCCTTTAAGTAGATGATTTTGGAACAGACCTGGCCCTGAAGTGATTAATAGTCTGTAGCTTGGATAAAAGCACCCTCCTGTGTTAGGACTAAGCATGACCAGAAGAATGAAATAAACCACACAACCTGCAGGGCAGAGTTAAGGAAAGACTCAAGTTTGGAAGTTCAGTTTCGCATAACCCTTGTAAAGAGTTTTGTCTTGTAGGCTGAAAGACCTGAGCTCCACTCCTTACTCCCAGAGAATTCATGGCACTAACAGGAGCTGAAACAAATGCATTCGTAGTAGAACTTCTCAGAAACAAAACCTGTTAGACACATAGGAAGATAAAATACACTTTAAATAGCAACAGATATTCCACAGTATACAAGAGGAGATTTTCTGCAGAACAGTTGATAGAAATAGGAGCCCAGAATGCCCTGGTATCAGTTGTGGGTTGTCGGGGGTGGGATCTCCCCTTTCTTATTCTTGTGCCTTAGCTTACAGGAACGAGTGTATATTAAACAAAGGATAAACTTGCATAAGGGTATTTATCTCTCTCTGGGTAAAACCCATACTAAGACATGAAAGGTAAAAGCTGCATTAATTACTCAAGAGGGATTCAAAGCTCAGCAGTTTACTAGGATTGAAGGATTTATTGAAAAACAGTGGTTCTCATGTGTAACTCCAGGCAATAAACCTATTTAATTAAAGGCTTAATCTTCTAGTTGACATGTTTGCTACTGTTCCAATAAAAAGCTTCATCTGTAGCCAATTTTTCTGACTATACAAATAATAGTGGAATCCCTCATCTTTGTTCAGTTTTTTTAACTATTTAATTGTATTATATTGATTATATTATAAATATTTAAAGGACTTCTGTGTCTTCAGGAATCAAAAGCTTTAAATGGTCTGCATTCTATTTAAATACAGGCAGTGTGTCTACCTCTTCCTTTTTTAAATAAAAGAATATTCTATTTTTATAGAGGTTTGCATTGAGAACAGTGTTCTGTGCTGAGCAGCAGGGTTTTAAGAGATTTGCCTCTTCAGTCTAGGTATGCACACTCACAGCTATCTCACATAAGTATCATTACTTCAAGTTTATGCAAAATAGGACTTTTTTAAAGACTCCATTTCGGTGCTTGCTGCTTCAAAATTTAATCATGATGTATTATGAAGGAGCAGACCAGATAATAGAGAGAGGTGGTAAAATGCCTGGATTTTCGTATGGTAAGATTCTGTAATAGGACTAAACTAAATGTATTTAGCTGAAAAAGGAAGAAAATTGAGAGAGAATTATTAAAGTAAATAAATATTTTGATAGTAGATCCAGTTCTTTGTTAATCCGGTTTCAGCAAACAAGTGAGATGTTATTTATGTTTTATAAATACATGTGTGTACCTATCTGCATACATGAGTATAGGGCAGTATACACACCTTTCACATGTGATTTTTCTTCCAACAATTAAAATGTTATAAATACTAGAGATGATGATTGTATTAGTTTAAAGCAAGCAAAAGTTAATCAAATCCTAAATGGCCTCAGGTATGAATCAAGGAGAAAATTCTGTAGTGTTCTCTAGGAAAATACTGAAAACTGTTTTCGCCATGTTGCTACCTTATTCCAAGCAGGAATTGGTCACTGCTAGAAACACAGCTTCTTCCAGTGTGGTGTAATCAAGTGGTTCAGTGTAACAGCATCTTTCAACTGAATCTTCATGTTACTGAGCTAGAACTTTCAACTCGGGTCTCTAAACCAGCAAATACTTTAAGTCTTTAAAACGTCTATTTTTGGACTATTTCTTTGAGTCACATTCTTAATAGAAATCTTTGCTTTGCTTTGCTTTAGGTTGGGACTCATCGGGAAGAAAGTGTCAGCCTCAACAGCAACCATTCAGTTCTTCCCAGTACAGTTTCTGCTCAGAGCACAGACCTAAATCATAAAACACAAGAAAGCTACAGAGGTAACTTTCCAGCAATGTTAAATGCTGAACAGAGTCTAAAATAATCCAGAGCCAGTGAGGCTGTAGGTCTTGGTAAACTCAGGTCAACATGTAGGATAGGGACATAGGTAATGCTGAGAAATAAAAATTAAATATAAATCCTATAAATCACCACTGGTGGAGATTGCTACAACAATTTTGAGGGCATCCTTGTGTCAGACTTGTCCAAGTATAGTTCCACCAGAAAACTCTGCCTTACAGCAACATTTTTCAGTCTTAAGGAGCCACGATGCCATCTGCAGTACTGCAGCCTTTTCAAATTGGCCAGGAGGGTTGCAGAGTGAGCTGAGGTCAGATTTCAGTCTAGCTAATAAAAGGAAGTTGTTCCACCCAGGTGTTTACAGTTCCCTCAGTTTTTAGCCTAAAGAATTAAGCTATAGAAAGCAGGAGTTGGCTTATTCGTTGGCTTTTTCATTAGCACGCTTAGGGAGGTGTGTGTTGCACTTTTGGCCTAAGCCCAAGCCATGATGTCAGTGCAGCTCTGCCCTTAAATTTGTAGCCCAGACATGAGGTGCAAATTTCCTTATACTTCACTAAATGTCCTTTATCTTCAACTGTGTTTTTCTTAGATTGTTACTAATCAAGCTGTTCTATGAATTATGATCCCTTTACAACCCATGACATATGTCCAAGCACAGCAGTGTTACCAGGATTTCTCTTGTTTCTGTTGCCAGAGTGTAGTTCCTCCTGTTGTCTTCCCAGACTTCTGCTTGGCTCTGGCCTCCCATTGACAATATCTGCTTGAGATTCTCATAAATGTTTAGCTCCTGTGATACTCATAGTGATCTCTGGTTGCTTGCAGCTTTGTCAGGTGGCTTACAGAGCCAGTCTGTGGCTATAGGTCCAACAGAAATCAAGTCTGAACATAAGGAGAAGGATGAAAATATCCATGAACCCCCCTCATCAGATGACATGAAATCAGATGACGAGTCCTCCCAGAAGGATATCAAGGTCTCATCTAGAGGCCGAACAAGGTGGGTTGCTGACGTGACCTAGAGAATTTCTGCTTCATTAATGCTCTGTAGCATGTTATCCTTAAGTTTGATAACTTTATTTCAAGGATTTTGTGTTGCCTCAGTGCCTGTATTAGTAAGCAGCTGAAATAGATACAAATCCTGTAAACTATTTAAATACAAGGTAGAGGATTTCCTGAGAAAATCACCTGAAAAGTCTGCATTCCCTTACCTTAGGGCCTTATGTAGTACCTGCCTGTACTCGTAAGTAGTAAAAGATTCAGATCACTTTGCCCAGCATAGAGGCTGGGAGAACGTTAGAAATCGGTGATGCTTTGTACCAGAGCCAGAGCTGTGCATCTCAGCGTGAGCCAGCTGTCATGGAAAGCAGCAGCCTGATAACCAGGAGGCTGGGGTGAACACAATAGCTAAATAGGCTTTTTAAACACTTTGTCCCTTTCTTAGCCACGGATAAAAAAACTTGGAGTTGCCACTACTTTTCCTAGAGATGTTACCATCTGTAGATAATACTCTTTGGATATTCTTCAGTCAAAAACTATTTAATACTTGTTTTCAGGAAAAGGCAGGAACAGCAAGAATTGCCTTGAATACTTAAGCACTGATATCTTAAACTTTCTTAGTTATCTAATGATACTTTAATTATGGAATAGATTTAAGTGTGAAGTTTAATTTCATCAACTGAAAATTTTGAAGAACCAGCAGCAGAACCACTTGTTTCAAGTACCAGGAGTATTTCAGTATACTTTTATTTGTGCTTTCTTGCAGCAGTACTAATGAAGATGAGGATTTAAATCCAGAGCAGAAAATAGAAAGAGAAAAGGAAAGGAGAATGGCAAATAATGCTAGAGAACGTTTGCGCGTACGAGATATCAATGAGGCATTTAAAGAACTTGGCCGAATGTGTCAGCTTCACCTGAAGAGTGAAAAACCACAGACAAAACTGCTTATTCTTCACCAGGCTGTGGCAGTCATCCTCAGTCTAGAGCAGCAAGTGAGAGGTCAGTAGCCCATCGTCGTGCTGTGGCAGTGTGAATGGTAGCTTTGTTCACAGAACGGTGTCAGTCTCCTGAAGACTGCACATCACTAAAAGGATGTTTGCTGTTTTGTAACGGTGTTTAAGTGCTTTAGGAAAAGCAAGGAATTACTCTGTGTAGTTGAGAAAGCCTATCACAAGCACACTGTGCCTCTTGTCAGAGGCTTTGTTCACCATTTTATCTCACCTGTCTTTCTTTGCACCTGTTCCTGAAAGTGAGTGACTAGAGCTTTGTGTTGCACCCAGAAGAGCTTTCACCAATGCATTATATAATTGTGTAAACAGTTTCCTCTCTTTGCTGATAATGAAGCTTCTCATTTCATGATTGGTGCTATTCAAAATGAAACATTTCAGATATTAAGCTCTAACTGTAGGCTAGCATATTTTTCTAAATCACTGTAAATTAACTTCCTTTCAGAGTTTCCACATAATTAAGTCTTCCTTAAAACTTCAAGGCAAGCCACATTTAAAGAAAATTATGATTAAGAAAAGTTAGCAGTTCTTTTGGGGTTTTGTGTGTGCGTTGTTTTCTTTTGTGGTGTTTTTTTCCCAGTAGGCCCTTTTGGAGTCTTCATCCTTAGGAAATGCAGTAGGAGGCTGTTGATAAGGACTTGGGAGAAAGCAGAATTAGCAAGTCTGTCCAAAATTGCTTCTGTCAGATTAACCAGATTCTGCTTGTAAAATGCAGAGGGGCCAGCAAACAGGGGTGCCTGTACAGTGCAAGAGAAGGGCTTACACCTGTACAGTGCAAGAGAAGGGCTTACACCTGTACAGTGCAAGAGAAGGGCTTACACTCTGTTCAGTTTTGGCGGTCTCCTTACAGTTAAAACTGTATTTGTCATCTTAAACTGCAAAACAGAATTCACTGACAGCTAGAAAAATACCTCAGTGCTGATTAAATTCAACGTGCAGAGGCAGAATATTTTATATACTTCTTGTGTGTCTTTTTGGCCATTGCAATTTACTTCTTTTATGTTTTGATTCATGACAAGTCATTTTGAAGAACAGTAGAGTTGACTTAGAAGCTGTCATTTAAAAACTAGGTCCCAATCTACATTTATTAAAGCTAATTGGGGAAATGGAAACATCCTGATGGAAATATCTTGTTAGTTTTTTTGATAGATAAGTATTTTGAAGGTCTATGTAGGCAGCTAGAAAAGTCAGTGGGTTTTTTTTTTGTTTAAAATGCCAGTTTAGGAGATGCCTGGTAGGATTTTAAGTAGTGCTTCTCTGCAACTTTAGACACTTGCATTTTAACACAGGGATATAAGTGATTAGAAAAGGGAAGCTGCATAGCTATTTTTTACTGCAGTGGTTAGTGAATCAATATTCCCCTTGGTATCAGTGAATGGGATCTTAAGAACCACTTTTCTCTTACAGAACGAAACCTAAACCCTAAAGCAGCCTGCCTTAAGAGAAGGGAAGAAGAAAAAGTTTCTGCCGTATCGGCAGAGCCGCCAACACCACACCCAGGAAGCCACCCTGGCCTGAGTGAAACTACCAACCCTATGGGTCATATGTGAACACCAGCCAGGTACATCTCTTTCTCTGGAGGGGAATGGCTCTTGTTGCTTTTTATTGTCTGGAATTTGGGAGATCTAGATAAGTTTATTTTTAGTTACTGAGCTGCCACTAGCATCAAGCTTCCTTATTCTGTTAAGTAGTTTCGTATCTTTGAGCATAAGCAAAAGCATGCAGATCTGTTTTATAATAAAACAAAACCTCAAGAAATTGTCATTAAATTCTCTTCATTTTCATGTGTTTTTGCCAGTGGCTACATCTCTTGGCTCAGGTGGCCTTCTTGGCCTGACATCAGAGGAATAGTTAACAGCTTGTTAGATAAACCAAGCATAATAGAGATTAATTATACATCTTTAAATGATGTAAATATCACATTAGTTCATTTAAAAATCCACATATTGTTTCCCAGTGCTGATACAAACACTTTAGAGAGACTAGTGATCTCAAAGAGATTTGCTGTCTGGTTTAAGGCCAGTCATTCTAACTCCATCATTTGCCCAACAGAGATTGCTTAGCTATCTGAAGTCACAGTCTGTATTAGTGAAGACAGTAAAGATTTTAAAAGTAGTGTTTTCAACTTCGCAAGCTAAATCAGTACTTCCAAAAGCCCTAGGGAGCCAAAAATGCAGTAGTTCATTTTAAAACATACCAGTGAGGGGAGGCCTTACACAAGAGTATTAGTCTTGTGGTTTTATTACATGTTGGTTGGTTGAGTTTTTTTAAATAATTGGGAAAAACTTGATTTGAGAAGAAAAAAATTCTGAGTCTGACATGTCTTTTAAAACAACAGAACTGTTGCTATTTGCAGAGAGATTGGGTTCAATGCCCTTATTTTAATATGTAACTTTTATTCTTTCTCCCATATCCAGAGAGTCCAAATAGATTCCTCCTGAGAGTAAACTGTTCAATAGATCATATTCAATATAGATATTTCTGGGAAGAAGGATTTCAAGGCCTCTCAATATGATTTTCTTTTGCACTTAACTGACTGAAAATGCCGTAAGATAGTTTAAATTAGTTCTTCAGTGCCAGTGTTATGCTTCTTCCTGATTCTTTCCCTAATACCACTTTCTTCTCCCAAATTTCTGTCTAGAATTCCAGAATTATTGGTAGGATACACAGAAGGTGACCTTTCTTCACAAGGACATAGACAACTAACATTATACGAAGACACAAACCTGACAGGAGAAAACACTTGAAGCAAGAAATCCAAATGCAATCTTATGATCAAAGCTACTGGTCAACACCTGCATCAGGATTGAAGATACAAGATCTTCAGCTAGAATTTCAGCCCATGAAATACTCTGAACATATCATTCTGTTGCAAGCAGTGTGTCGCTTCTGCACAATCAGAGACTGTTGTGATCTCTCCACTCATTGTGGAAGTTGCCTTGTGCCTAAACTGAATTGACAAATGCATTGTAACTACAAATTTTATTTATTGTTATGGAACTGTAAAGGTCTACATATAAAGGGAAAAGTTAACATGTTAAAAGCTGATAAAATTTCAGCTGAATGCCAGCATTTACTAAAGCTGTTCACATTCAGAGAACAAAGCAGTGACAACAGTCGACCCGTAGCATTCCCAGCATACCTATTAGTGTCTTAAAAAAGGAAGGGAAAAGTCTTTTGTTGTCCTTTCCTCTCCTTTTGCCATATGACTAGTGTTTTCCATGCAATAGGAAACTATTCCTTGGCATAGCTTTTTTATGTTATTTTTGGTCTCTGGTAATCTGAACAGTTATGGTCATAGTTACCCTTCCATACTGAGCTCTGTGCTTCAAGCCAGTAAGAGGCCTCATGAAGGCAGCAAGCAGGAGCCAATACTGTGACCATAACATTTCTTGAATTTAAAAAGTGATTTTTATTTTCCCTCAGACTTTCCTCAAATGTTTTGTTTTTGTTTTTTCTAATTATAAAGAAAACCTTTTTAGGCTTCTAGGCTTCATAGTAAAGCTTGTAACGTGAAGTGTAAATTGGGTGGGGAGAATCTACTTTGTTAGAGTTGCTTTGTTTTCCGAGCAGTAAGTACTACATATAGTACATGTAAAGTGTTAGCTGTATGTAAGCACAAAATGCATTAAAATACAAAGATTTTTTTTTTCAGGCTGTGATTTTGGTGAATAGTGAAATCCTAAATTCACCACGGCAGGTAGTGTGATGCTATACCCACCAGTAAGGTGGGCTTACTTACATAATGGAATATAAGAGCAATGGTCACCAATTTTTCCGTACTGTATACGTTAATTATCTTGTCATTTTTGTATGGCTTGTCAGTGGAGGAAAAACCCAGTGTGAATCAAATGCAAACAAATGACCCTTTCCCAAGCCATATTAGCATTAAACCTTTAAATGTTTCTCCACCAGAACAGTGTCCATAAGTGTTCCTTTGTCACGGATGTGTTGAAATGGTTAAAATCCCTTTGAACTTCCATGGAAACTGTCTTCCACTGCAATGACCATGGGAGGAAATTTCCTACGCCAAGGTTGTCTGACCTATTGTTTATATAGTGCATCTTTCATCACTGGCAATTGGTTCACACACAAAACAGGAACAAACCAGTAATTTTTATCAAGTCACTTAATTGGAAAGAACAAAAGCTGGATTGTTAAAATAAACTAATGAATTTAAGCTCATGTTTTGAATGGTTCCTAACAAAACAGGTTGTGGAATTAGTGGACTCATTTCTATTACTTTAATTTGCATATATCATGAAATAACACCTGATTATATCTGTGGCCTTGTTCTTCATTTCAGTGTTTATCAGCTAAACAAATTTGTTGCTTATGACGTGTGAAAGTGATCACGTGCCACTGCCTGGCCTTTTTCCTTCTAAGCTTGTTGTCTTTTTGGCTATATTAGACTTTGCAGTATGCCCAGAAGCTTTCCTTCATAAAATAGAAAGAAAAAACATTTGGCTTATTTTTCACTGTAGCTAGTCTTTTATACAATAATCTTGTAAGAAAATTTCTTGAATTCTAAATATTACTCTTTCTAGATTTTTGAAATCGAAAAAGTTTTCAGTAAAAAGTTTCTTACTTTATTTTACTATATTAGGTAGTAAAAATGTAGGGTTATTTACCATAACCTGTTCATTAATATCAGAAATTTACAATAGCATTGTAAGACCATAGTAGGGTTCTAGCATACCGTGTAGTACCTATGGAGTATTGTAAGAGCTAATTGTCCGAGATGAATTGCTTCTCATCTTGTTCTCCAGTTTCCATTGTTGGTTTATTGCAGATTTGTACCCTGTGTCAAATTTCAAGGTATTGCTGATAAACCTTTCCAACCAGCAGCAAGAAGTTCAAAAAAATTTCTGTCAATGTAACAGAAAACACTATGTATATAACATTTATGTAGCAATAAATGTGCCATCTTTTTTAACATGGTAAATCAGTGAGTTTTTTAAATTTCTCTCTCCTCATAGGTAACATTGCTTGAAAATCTAACATAGCTTCTCAAGGTACATAGCCTAAGTTGGCACGAGAAGTGATGTTAAGATAGGTTTCTAAGACCTAAGCCCCTTCTGTGCATTCAAGTTTGGTGCCAAGTTACTTCTGAATTGATGCATCTACATAGCTTTATGGGGGGAAAAAGGGGTGGGGGGAGCACCTGTAGCTCAAGCTTGAAAGTAAAATGTTCACATTTTCTACAATTTTTCTTTCTGTGAGTGCAAACAAAACAAAATGGAAGTGTGAAATACACAGACAGTGGTGAAATCTTAATGCAATTCCTAGTCCACAACTGTTTAAGCTAAAAACCTCAAGTAACAAGCAGCCTGTGTAGAAGCTTGAGGTTCTTTCAACTCTTCTCTAAAAAAATATCCATGGGAAAAGCACATCAAAGACAAAAGCACATAGAGATACTATATATATATGTATGATACTTACGTTTTTAAGTTATGATAGTTAAGTGAATGTGGTGCATCTCAGTATGGCTGCTGTGTACCTGCAGAGTTTCCAACTCTTCATACTGTACTTTGTAACCTTAGAAAAATCTAACATTTGTGTTGAGGTCTAGCTCGCATTGTAAAAGACAGCTCAGCATGCATCTTCAGGCAAGTTCCTGTAATCTGCCAGCATTTTTACCATGGGCAGCTCTCTAATGTGCTCTGGCCAAATACAGGAGCTGAGACTGGTCATGTTACATATGTCTTTTAGCATGTCTTCAGGGAGCATTAAACTCATTGCCCATGGGAAANAGCATGTTTTCAGTAGTAGCTGTGGAAGAGGTGACCTGGAGCCTTCCCCAAAACACATTCTCAATTACTAGCTCCAGTAATAACTCTATACACTCCTCTCCCCTTTCTTGAATGAGACCTGCTACAAGTCTGTCACTTCTTTCAGAGAGCAAAAATGCCATTTTTCCTGTTCATCTTTCCTTTATCATACTTCTGCTGTCTGCAGAAGTATGCATGTATTTTTCTAGTCACAAGTCCTTCCATTTTTTTAATTTTATTTTTTTAACATTTCCTTCTTTTTCCTGTGGTTGCTCATTATGTCTGTATGTGTCTGTGTGTGTGTGTAAGAGACACATGCTGGGATACCTTTATTAAAATGCAATTCTGCTGTAATGAGCATTTGGAATATTGTAGGAAAGCTTGCCTGTAAACCTAAAACATTGGGAAAGGCCTAAAATGGACTCTGTTTTTCTTTCAGCACTGAGTAGATGCTGTTAAAATAAGATTCTGGATTCTTTTTATGTAAGAGTTAGCTTTTCTCCAAGAATTAATCATCATTAACCTTTTCCACAATGCAGCTGCTCTAGTCACAGGGCATCACCAACCCAGGGATGGAGGGTTGCATCCAGAGCTCCAGCTCCTGCCTTCTTGCCTGCCCAGTGCAGTGAGGGAAAAATTTCCCAGAGGATGGGAAAATGGTGCTAATAGGAGACTGCTACAGTCCTTTATTCTCTTCCCTTCAGGTCTCAGCTGTTAAAGAGCAGATAAGTAAGGTGCCATTTGCAGGGGTTGTTTTGTACTGTAATCATCATATGTTTAACTGAAGTTAATCCCACTGTTAACTGAGAAGCCACTGCAAATTCTGTGAGTTTATTTCCTGGTTAAAACACGAATATGCTGTTCAACTGCTACTGCAAACCACTCCGTGTTCAGCAGGACTTCAGCTAGCTTAGCTGTCTGATTGCAGTCCCCTGGGATTGTTTGTATTGGTCATCAACTGCACATACCAGGCCTTAGGCTCTGAAACTGCAAATCATCTGAGCTGTAAACAGAATCCCTTTCAATTCTCTCCTAATCCTAACTTTGCAAATGTTTTGATGCAATTAACAACATCTGTTAAATAAAAAAATTGATTAAAAAAATCTTTAAATCAGTGGCTGAGCTAAATATTTGGAGTCCTAGTTATTTCACATAAACCAGAGAAACTAGAATACCGAGGCTCACTCTTTTTCAAGAGAGATCCACTGTATTTGAATAGTATCACCTAAATGTATAGAGACAAATGGAATTAAATATAAACTATATCAGTCAGAACTGCTGCTAACTGTGACTGAACAGTTGAGAAAATAATTTACAATATAACTCAAAATTCAGTCTATTTTAGACATAGATCCCTGCTACTCCTGGAGTTCAGAAAAGTATGAGAAACCTTTGCAGATCCTATAGCTGGAGCTCTCTCTTTCCATCAAGGCTCTCAATAACAAGTTTGTTCTAAAAACAAACAAAAACGTGAACGAACAAAAAAGCCAGGAGGAAATGACTCAATGTAAATGGGATGCAACATCACAACATTAAATTCTTGCACAACATAAACACAAGAGAGTCTTGCTAACTTGGTAATCTGGATTTTTGACACTACTTTTGTGCTGAGGCTTTTTCTGTCCCCTTCACTGTGTTTTAGTGGCTAAGGAAGTCTCTTGGAGATGCCAGAACTGATTAACCAGTTTGCTAGATTACTTCTTTATATATATGTAAATTAAGTGGTTCCTTATGCTTATGGAAGCTCTGATACACAATGTTGTGTTAAATGCACATCCTCTCTATCCAGAATGCGAAAAAAGAAAAATGTTTGTGATGGAGTTGTAGAAGTTTAGTCTTCTATATTCAAATACAACTAAACAAATTTCAAGAAAGTGAATGAGTCTGTAGCCACCATTATAAAATTAAGTTCTCCAAACATGAGGTTATAAGCTTATCTGTCAAATGAGACATCTGAGTATCACTCTGCATTTTACTCCTCAGCATCCATAAATGAGCAGAGATGCATGTATCAGAAGCATTTACCTATCTCAGAAGCATAATCACTAGCTTTAGTTTATGTGTTTGCTGGAAAGACACCAAATAGCCATTTGTTTGCTGTACAACCAGATTAGGTGCTCCAAACTACTCTCAAATGGTTTTTCCTGACTGCTGAAATAACTGCTTTCAAAATCAGATGAGTTCTTTGGGGCATCTGTGGACTTGATATTTACTGTATCAGCCTTATTCATTCACACTAGAACCTTGATGAGCTAGAACAACAAAATCCCCATCTCAAAGATCTGAAAATTTGCTGTATAGGGGAGAAATCTCCTGCACATAAATATAAAAGTATAAGGATGATGTTTTGAATTACAATCAGAATGGTCAGTTCACACCTACAAGAGCTGAAGAGGTTATCACAGTATTTTCTTTCAAAGGAAAGGAAGTCTTGCAGATACACTTCAAGTTCTGTTAGTACAGTACCTTGCAGAAGATAGCTGTATGCTACAAAGGCATAAATGCTAATGTATCTGATTATGACTCTAACAGCTAAAGTATGTTAATCCCTAACACTACCTGACTAATTAAGATGAACGCACGCAGTATCGGTTTTAAGTCGATGAAGCCTTTTAAAAGGGTAACATTTAATTAAATGTCCATTTAATTTGTTGACGTGACTAATTAATAGCTGAAAGTGTAATTAAACATAAAGCTTTTTAAATGCTTGTCCCTTTCCTAGCATGCAGGAATAGTAAATGTGAGCATCATAAAATGCAAGTACAAGAGGGCAAGAATGCTAAAAAGTGCTAAAAGCCTACAGAATATGAGGGTAGTAACTCAATATAAATTAGTGCCTGTCATTCATTATCTGTAGCCAGCTGGTCATCATTAATCCGTTACACAGAAGTATAAGAATTGTGTCAATAAAGCTCTCATTATAAAGTTTTTCAGGGAAAAGAGTGTGAATGAAACCATGTATGACATGTGTTTATTAAGCTTCACTCTGTATTTTTCTGGTGTGGCTACTTTGCATATCCAGGACAGCTGATGAAAAATAACCACAACTACACACTGGTTAAGTCTACCATTTCTATAACTGTTCACTTTTCAACTGAAAGGCTATGTAAACCAAGCTGTCTCTACCTGCTTCCACAGATCTTCCTGGACTTCCCTCTTCTTTTGACCCTCCCATGCTCCACCCTGCTCCCAGTTTCATTTGCATGAGATATGGTCTCCAAATTAGATTCATTATAAGCAGGCTTAAAACTTTTGATTTCCAGGTACATGCCTCTGCTAATTAACTGATAGAATGATTAGTGTAGTGCAGGCTTACTGCGCCACTGTGAAGAGCAGTGGTGAGATTCAACAATGCTAGGTCCCTTCCAGCATCCACAGGAAGTGCCTCCCTTACCTGTGCCACTTCTTGCCTGGCCCCTTGCTCACATCCTTGAGGTTTTTTCCCCCTTCAGGCTTACAGCTCTAGGTCCAGTCCTCCTCCCTTTCAGCCTGTTGCATGCTGGCTTCTGTTCCTTCCAGGCACAGTGCTGGGGCTGCCTTGTTTAGGTAAAGCAGAAACTGACTCTTCCTTGTCAGCATGCTGAAGAGAGCAGCAGGGACAGAACAGAGAGTGAGTCTTTCTTTTCAGTTCCGGCATGCACCATTGCCTTGAGGGCTGAAAGGAGTAGTTACATGGGAAGGCTCATTCAACACAAATTAATAAGCCTATACTGAACATATACTTACAAAGCCAGAAGCTTTTCAAGAGAGTTTTCAATGAAAAGGAACGTTCCTGACACAAGGACCTACAAACGTACTAGACTCTGTTATCATTCTAATTTGTGTGCAGTAAATTTACAGGCACTAAAATTCCTCAGTAATAGTAACAAAAAAAAGAATATGCACAGAACAGCAGTTCTTCTTAATCAAAGTACTGTAAGGGCTGGATGAATTCTGCTGAAAACCTTAGAAGATTTCTGCCCGGATTCTCAGGATGGAAAATGTTCCCGTGATTGAAATCTGTAAAGTAATAGGCACTAAAAATAGGAGCTGAAAGTAGCAGGCAACTTTAACCATGGGAAGTGTAAACCATCTCTAATTGTACAGACAAGGATGCCATGACAAAACACAAATGAAATGATCTGAGGTATTTGGGTTATTTTTGCTGTTGAACTGTGCAAGTACATGACCTGCTTACTGACAGCTTTCCTCTCACTCTTTCATGCTCATGCTCACACTCAGTGAGCTTCATATACCTTGTCATAAATCAATTCCTAAACTCTTTGAGGTATCTGCTTCCTTCCGTTTCCCAAATACTGTTTTAAGGCAAAAGATTGACAAAAATCTGTTCATTGGAAAAACATAATTTAGCCCACATTTGTTTTAAATTTATTTCATATTATTTTGTAATATTTTAAGACCCATATGGAATGAGGACATCTGAAGAAATTTTCATCTTGGATATGAATTGCTGCATTATAACCATGCGGTTCTTCTGCATGTTGCTGGAGTAATTTTTATCCTCCCGCCTACTAAAATTCCTCCTGCCCAAAGGCCCTCCTTGATCCCACGAAGACGTGCACAGTTTCTGCACACGACAGCCCTTCTCATTTCAGTGGCCATACTTCTATACTGAGTTTGTACTTCACGGGTCAGAAGTCTGATGCATACCTATCATTCTGGGTTTTCTACAGTACTCAGGGTAGGAGTATGTGCAACAGAAAGGTCAAGCCTCACTGCTTCTTTTTTCTTAGAGAACTGGAGACAAAGATACCAATAAAGTCTTTCTTTACTTCTCTGGAAGTGAAGCAAAACCAGCACTTGAGAGCAGGAGGCTGGATATGGGAACATAAGTACATTACATCTATGACTTTATAAAGTGATTTGGAGACATCTCTTTTGCAACAATTGAGAAGAAACTGGGTGGGTGGTGTAGAAGTGGGGGAGCTGTGAAGACCAAATGTTTAGCTGTATTCAACTGTAAACAGAGTGATAGTAAACAGTACCTCTGAAAAGAGTAATTAATAGGCACATGTGAAGAAACAGAAAAGAAGATGTATCCTACTTCATCAGACATCAAAAGGGCAGGCTGGACAGTAAGAAATAAAGCATACCCCAAGGAGGCCACACAGCTGTATGTACATTCAGCTAGGAAATGTAATTCAGTGCAGTGACCTAGGAAAAGAAGGACTGAGGGGTAAGATAGGCAGTGAAAAAGGAATCCTAAAGTAACAGAGGAAGGAGCAACTTGCTCAGTGAGGAAGGGAGCAGGAGTAGAGAGGCAGGGAGGTCTAAGCAGGTCAGCTCTTTTCTGTGGAGGGGTCAAGTTGTGGAGAAATTTTGCAGGATTAGAAAGACTGATAAGATAGCACAGTAGGTAGCCTCAAAATAAGATAAGGCAACAGATGAGGAGCCACTGAAATGAATGGTTCTTCATTGTGATTCTCCTGCCTCTTGCTACATCTGAAAGCAGAACCCTGTGGCAGTTGGCCAGTTTGACAGGGAAGGCGATAAAAATAAATTACATCCTCTGTTTCCAGTACAGACTGAGATATTTCCAAAAGAATGGGGGAAGGGAACTTAATTGCGGGGAGGCAAGGTACTTATGAGATCCAAAATTCATTGTCTGTTCTCTATAAAGTGGTGTCACGGCTGATTCCATAACATACATACTTGGCTCTAAATGGGGTTTTGGAACATTCCACCTCTGGGACCAGCTGCTTTCACAAATGTTTGGCTGGAAGAGAAATCCAAGTTCAAAATGAAGGAAATGCTCTCTTTTTTTATCTCTCAAAGAGCACACATGAAGCTAAGAAGAGCAAATCAGAGTAACTGAGGCCAAACACTTTGAGATTCCCAGTGTCCTGGGTGGTCTTTGCTGTTAAATTCTATTAGTGTCATCTGTGGAGAATGTTTTCCTTCAAAACCTAACTAAAACTGGGATAAGATAGATTTTTCCAGCCGATTTGATTTACAGTCTAGCATAAGCAGAATATCTGTATGTTAGAAGTCTGGGTTTGGCCTACTGCTGCAAATCAGGTTTTGTGCCCCCAGCTTAAATAGGGCATAAAGAAACAGGTCTTACTAGAGTTTCTTGGCACAAGTGGACATGCATTTTTGCTGTAAAAGAAGCTTTAGCAAGCACAACGCATCTCTCTCAGACAGCACTAAAGTATTTTTGCAAGAAGCAGAAGACACCTGCCCCATCCCAGGGCATCATTCAAGGTCAGGTTGGATGGGCTTTGAGCCATCTGATCTAGTTAAAGATGTCCTTTCTCATTGCTTGTGATTCTATGATTCTACGAAACCTACACTCTCCTCTTACATGTACTGTCCTTTTGGGGTTTATATGTGATCTGTGGAAACTGAGGATTGCCATGCTTTCTCTAATACTTCTGGCTGAGGTGTCAGGTGACCCATGGAGGTAAAATGTGTCTGGTATCATGCAGGAACTGTAACTGTGGGTCACACAAGGCAGGGAAGTACCTTGCATCCTAGCACTCTATCCTGGGCTTAGAACAATTGCCCTGTTAGTTACCTAATATCACTATCCCACTAAGAAAGCAGTCCCAGTTCTTTGTTTAACTACATATTGTGGAGCAAGCCATCAGCTCCCTATGAACTAGAAATCACAAGTAGATCTCTCCTTGTGGATACAGAACAAATAAATTATTCATCTCACCTGGCTGACTCGTCCCATGCCACTAGTGATTTTCCCAGAGAAGATTCTGCATATGACTAATGGCATTTTTTAAGAGTTAGGTATTCCAAAATTGTCTACTTGAGGGAACAGATTTAATGTTTCAGCAACTTAGAGACATTGGCTGCAGTTACTGCAAAGCATGGAATTGCAGTTCATCTTCTGCAATCTTTAGAAGCATTGCCTGAGAACAAGAGATGTCAATATTGTAAGTCTGAGAGGTCAGTAAGGCAATGCCCTTTGCTGACAGACAACAGACCATGCCTCAGAACCCCCAGTTGCTGGGCTAGTGGAGATAACATTTAGTGTGAGGAAGCGCAGCTTCAGTTTTAGGGCAGGGGTGCTGCTTCTGTGGTTCTTTGGAATCCTCTTTGCTGGAAAACAACCCTGTATTATCCTCCAGAGATCAGCCAGGGCTGGTCTCCCATCTGTTCATGGATCTGCACCTGTTTTTTATTTCACCAATAGTGGCCACATGGCCTAAGACTGTGGGGGAATACAGAGTAGAAATACAGAGTAGAAAATGAGTGTGTGGTTCAGGCACTGGCAGAAGTTTAAATCCTGACTGTATGGCATAACTTTGGTGAGTCCTTTCATTTCTGTCTGCTTTAACTTCATCTGTAAAGGGGAGGAAGGAGTGGTGGTTTTTCTGGGGCCTTCTCCTTACCTTTTTTTAACAAGGAACTGGAAAAAATTTGGTTTTCCTCTTTGCTTGTATTTCACCCAGCACAGAAGTCTTTACAGAAGTGGATCTCTATAAAACATGTCACTGATGATTAGGGACACTGACCATGTCTCCCATCCATTTCCTTTGCGCTCTGAAAAATAGAAGGAAAGCTCCTTAGAAAAGTTGCTCCATTTCCATCTGTGTAAATGACAACGCTGCTTGGACATCACTTCAGTAGCATAGAGCTGGTGTCTTGCACTGGACATGCTACAGATATGGCATTGTACATTCTGTAGTCCTTACATAACAGAGGCAAAGTTGGTGCCCCTCCTCTGCCTACTCATTTTATTTATTGCTTCAACAGCCACATTATGTGTGTTTACACTCCAGTACAACAGTTTGGCTGCAGCTTGTGTTGACAGCCCATAGATAGCTTGAGGCTAAATAAAGAGGGTAACTGCTGTCAGGTTCTGTGTAAGTTCTCAGCTGTATGTAGTAATGCCATGCTAACAGGTGACACGCTGACCTTGCCAACAGCTATCACCTTCTGCAAGGGTTGTAGAAAATGCTCAGTGTCAGAGAACCTTGAAACTGAAAAAGATCCATTTTACCCAGGAAAGGCAAGATCAGACCATAAACTAGGAGGCAATGCCAATATAATGCTAACAATGAAGACACTCATCTTGAAAAATCCAAACTACTGAGATTTTTCCTCTATTTCATGACTGACTTGGCTTTTTTATGGCCTATTTTTAAGTTAATTCCATTAGATCAATTTGTCCATAGAACGGTATAAATGAATATTCTAAAAGGTAAGCTAAATCTGGACCCAATGATATCAAGTCATAGAGTGACTGAAGTGGGACAGGACCTTTGGAGGTCACTTGATCAAAATCCTCTCTGAGAGAAAGGTGAAGTCTGAAGTTAGATCTAAGTGCACTGGTAAATACAACAGTGACTACAGGAAAAGGTTGAGTGGTACCACATTCACCTTTTAAAATAACCATTCATAAAGGACATGACTTAAAAATGTCATGACAGATTACTGCAATAAGGATGTTGCCATTATATTTTGCTAGGCAGCTTCTCACTGCATCCTTAACATACATTTTGGAGAAAAACTCTATTAGTCAATCTAAAATCAACATAAATTCTCATGGAAGTATATAAATGACTTTGAAGTCTGCTGTCTCATCAATGACCCAAGAAGTAACCCTTATTTTAAGCACATAATGTGCAACGAGTTGACTTAAAAACGTGTTTTTTTTCCTATATGCATTTCTATTTTCATTCTACTTTGTAAAAGCAAGTATGAAGAATCCTCCAACGTTTGGAACAATCTTAGTAAAATTAGACATTTAACAGAAATCTGTAAAGAGATTTTTTTTTCTTTAAATATAAAATACTGTTTCACATTTGCTCTTCTGGTCTTATTCTTTATTTACTACAATTTCTTGACATCTGTCCCTGTCTCTTTTCATCAAATATTTATCTGCAGCAGCTGAAAGAGCCTCATTTGTTTTAATTAAAAAAAAGACCACCAAGCTGGGATCACTTCCTTAGCTCTTCCATGGCTTGCACAGATAGACAGTAGATCTTGTGAGGTTTTCCTGAGGGTGGCCCACTGACAGGCTTTTCCCCCTCCCTATATCCTTTTCTTTGCACCATGTTTATTTTTGGATAGAGAAATGTAATCAGAGCCACATTCCAGACAAAGAAACCTTTTACAGTTTACACGCATGAGAAAGAAGGAAGAGCATCTTCTGTTTCATTTGGTGTTTCATTATAAGAAACCATTTTCTTATTTGTGGCTTCTGGAATAGAATAATCATTGCCACAGAAACATAGAAATTGTCATAGAAATAAGGCTTCTAGTTCAGCATGTTGATACTGACACAGGCAGCAAGTACTTAAAGAAAAACTGTAGAAATTCAGCTGAGGAATAGCCTACTGATTGGAAACAATTGCACCTTTCCTCACTAGCCACTATGTGTCTCATGTCTGGTTTTTTGCCCAGGGTCGACTTAAGAAGAGGAAAATACCAAAGAAGTAACCTAAAATAACTCCTTTGTGCAAAGTTAGTATTCTAAGGCCATGGTACAAGCTGATGCCTCTTACTACTAAAACTGTACTATAGGGTGTTTGGGACATGCTCTTTTCAGTTTTACGTGTCTTAGATAAATAGTTTTGGAGTGCACAGACTTCTCTTTTCAGTTTTACGTGTCTTAGATAAATAGTTTTGGAGTGCTCATGACTTCTAGAGACGGTGAGATGTCTTCTGGTCTCAGGACCCCAGTTAAGTTGCATAGTATCACTGACCTTTCTCAGTCATCTTGATTATCTTAGTTCTTGTTAATGAGGCAGATTTTTAAATTAGGGTTTTGCGTTTATGTAAATGGAGGAGACTAACAAGCAAATCTTGGTTTTTTTCATACCTTATTTTCACCTCATTCTTCATCTTACACGAAAAGTAAAAGTCTAAACAAGCCATCCCTGTGAATCACCAAATTAAAACTGTTATATCCTCACTTGGCAAAAATTACCTTCAAAAATTATCCTACCTCAGTATCCCATGTCAGTAAGTTACAGCAGAGTTATCCAATGCTTAGACAGATACTTCCTAGAGTTGTCTGTTATATACAAAACATTGATTAACTTTACCTGTCAGACTCAAAGACTGACAGCAACTTGTGCACCTCGTAGTTTATTTTGTAGGCAAATTAGAAAGAAAGGTTGAAGTGATCTCACATATCAAAAGTAGACATGTAAATTTAAATGTAAAGTTGACCCCTAAGTTGGCCTATACTGACACTTACTATTTAAGTAACTTTTACAAACAGTAATTCACTATATTACAGATACAATATTACATTATAACTCTATTGGCATAAAGGAAAAGAATCAATTATGTAACTTGGAATCAGAATTTAATCCCTTCCTTGTAAGATACTGAGATGGGGGAGAGCACCGTTGCTGAATAAACTGAACAACAGAAAGGCATTCAGGAACCTAGATTGTATTTCCAGCTGTGCCACTGGTTGAGGATGACCTTCATCAAACACTGTTTCTACTTTGTAAAATGTAACTGTAAATTCTCTTTTTAGAATCATTTTAAATGAGAAAGTACTGTAACGTATCCTAGATTTGAGGGTGATTGCTTATAACAGTAGGTGAAATCAGAGTTAAACTAATTTAAGGGAGAATTTATTAACTAGAAAGATTATGAGCTTGTCAAAAGTATATTAATTAAAGTCTGGGGACTGCTTTCCAGTGTCATTCTAAATTAATTGCTAATGGGTTACTCTCAAAAGTTGAGTGCAGCTGCAAGAACATCAGGCTCAAAGAAACTTAATTTTGTTTATCATTCATTTTTACTTTGTTTAGCAAAGGATTTCTAAATACCAAAGAAACCTGAAACTGTTTCTGCCAAGGATATTTTTGATTACAAAAATCTTTCTATAATCTAAATGGTAGGATTCACACACTTACTACAACATTCTAAACTGTTCTCTCTTTCTGTAAAAGTCTGAGAATAGAAAAACCTTTGTAACTATGTCTTGTCTATCTTTTTATAGGCAAAGAAGCCAAAAAAGCCAACTGGGTTTTTAAAGCCCGTAGCACACAATTTTGCTGCAATGTCTGTCAGAAATAAGTGCTTCAGGAGGATGTGTTGTTAAAGAAAGGCTGTACTTTGATCAGACTTAAATAGGTGCTTGTGAGGAATATTCTTTGAAGATAGTCTAGTTACACTGGTGTAGAATGTTGGAAAACAGAACCTGAAGATTGCAAACCCTGCTAGCAGGTTGAAAGGCCATGCTGGCAAAAGGCCTGCCCTACAGGAGAGCTCTCTTTCTTGTCAGTGATAGGGACTCCCCTACTTTTGACTCTTAGACAAGACTCAGTCAGACTGCTTTTTCAGGTACTTTTGCAGGTACTTTCTTTTCAGCTCAGCAGCAGTGAGCAGGCACACTCAATAGGGAAAAAATGTATCCCCCTGAACATCTGCTAAACTATTTATTTTCTGATTTAATGCTACCCGAAAGTATAGCCATTTTATATCAGTCCCTGGGTTAAACAGAAACATAAAGCACTATTTTAAATGAAGTTGGAGAGTTATGTGCTACCTCAGATAGGAATTTCTGAAATATTTGGAATTTAGTGAAAATATTTCTTTGACAGAGCTCTATCTATATAGCTTTGTTTACTGATCATAATGTAATTAAGTAATAAACATACACTGTAAGGTAAATGCCATGCAATGTCTTGTCTGTATCAGGATTCCTTTAGTAACATATGGGCAAGGAAGCTTAGTGATTCACAGACCATGCTCAGAGTGACTATATTTCCCATGGCTACGTCAAAATTGGCAATTGATTCTCATGGAGAAAAGTAACTAAGTTCCTTAAAACTAAAAAACATGTTAGAAAAGAAGGGAGGTCAGAGAAAACACAGTTAGCATCCTGCTGTCCTAGTATGAAAGACTCTTTGAAAACTTACTACAGTAACTTACACAAAATGTAAGGTTTATAGATAGATTGTAACTTTGGTTCATGAGAAGCTTTACTTTTCTAGATGTTCCAATTAAAGATTTCCAGGCATCCCATCTAATCTTCTAATCCAATAATCCTAAAATCCAGCAATTAAAGAATGTTTTGACAAAGCAACCTGAAGCTCATTCCTCTAATTATGCTGCAGAGTTTAAGCTCATTGAGTTCAAATACATAGGTTTACCCATGTAAAATACTCATGCAGTGCACCTCAATTTACTAGATCAATAGACAATTCTGTAGAATGCAGCCTATTAACAGCTTCATCCAAACTGAAACTAAATAAAGATATCTTATTGCCAAATAAGAAAACACTGGGAGCAGTGTTCACTTCAGCAATTCCGTTTCCTTGCTGAGAATGAATGCAATTATACCTCTAACACTGTCATATCTGAGACTACCTATTTTTAAAAAATAGAATTGAAGAGGGAGCTTCTAGAAATCTCTCTCATTCTGTCATGTGGGTTGGATTTCTCTCTAAGCTCTGCCATTTTGCTGGTGTTTCCTATCAGAAAGTGTGGTCTGATGATTCAAAATGAGAGACATGAAATGTTCAAGTACTGAAGCCACGGAGAGATTGGAAACTTCAGTGATGCCGGGAAATTATATTACATATTGGTTAATTTAAGATGATAACTGAAATACTTCTATATATTCTTCCTGTGGTAGGATTATCCTTTATCAAGTATAATTAACACTCTTTCCTACTCCATTCCTAGACATTAAATTATCCCTTCCTTTTTTGAGCTGGTTTTCTGAGAGGTATGAAAATTAACAGACATATGAATAATCTCTGGAAAATTTCTCCATCGTAAAGGACCTGTGACACTTCTCCTGAGGCAGTAGTTTGACAACTTTCCATTTGCAGTCTTGCCACTTATACGTAAGAGGCCTGTAATGCTGGACTCAACCTACACAATACAACTTCCAATGTTGGACTCTCCACACCAAGGTCCCAGTGACAAAGACCCACACAGAACTTCTTTCCTTGTGCTGCACTTCACATCTTGATCATGAGTCTGCTTTGCTTACCTAACTGTAATAGTTCTATGGGAGAATCCTTGGGGCTGCACAATGGATCAAACTGAAGAACAAGTTAGGAACTTGATATCTGGTACTGGAGGGTGCCTGCATTTCAGGCACTATAAAAAACCAAGCAGAATGAGGAAAAGGTGGGGTGAGAGGCAACTTACCAGGCCTCAAATGATACTCAGCCTATCATCTTTTCCTCAGCTGAATTTCCAGCTTGATGAGGAGGGAGACTGGTAAACGATCTGCTTTGAAGTAAGGAAAAGAAATTACACAGCAGGCCTGGGGGAAAGAAAAGGACAGCTGAACTTCTAGAGAGGAATGCAAAAGATCTGTGATGTTTGATAACATGTGAGAGAAATTTGGAGTGTATTGGGTTAGCCCTAGAAGCTGGAAGAGAAACTGAATGGTGCACCGAACCTGTTGTAGCAGAAACCCGTAATAGAATCATAGAATCATTTAGGTTGGGATCATTCAGTCCAACCCAGCTATCTTTTCAGAATTCTAAACTGGACTCAGGTTACATATGAAGCCTGCACTATCACATCTGATACAGTATGTCTCTCCCCTAAAGTACTAGTTTGTTAGCAAAACGAATGACAGTATTCTCTTTGTGTGCTCTGTTGACCTTCAACCTGGTAAGAAGATAAACTGTTAAAAAGCACAGAAATAGACAAGAGTGTTTTTTCACAAGTGGAACCTTTGCAATAGTGAGGCTATGTCTGTGTGACAGAAGGGCTTGGCTTGTTTGTTGTTTGTTTTAGGGATTTAGGAGGGTAATGAACAGAGCAATTACAAGAGACAAAGGCAGCTTTTGCCTTGTCCCAGCAACCTAGGGGAAGTGAATTCACTGGCTGCCTGGAGTTCTTTTTTGTAATCCTTTCATTAACCCTTTCATTCAATAAGTCCTCAAGTTTCCACCAGATACAAAGTATAGTTTGCTTGTGGCCATGCCCAGATTTTTCTTTCATTTTTATCCTAGGCAGGAATTTTTCTCTGTAGTATTTGGTTCCCATTAGATGCATCAGTCTATTATCAGACCATGTCCAGCTTTTCCAATGATGATACCGTTATTATTAAAAATACAGAGTGCAGTGACATTATTCAAGTGACCACACTGAATCTTTGAATCTTTCCCCTTTTCCTGATGCTCTAAGATAAATTCAGTGACTCACAATTTTTGTGTTGATATTTTATACATGCTTTTCACAATTCTTTAGCCAGAAGCTAAGGGGTTAATTGTTATCTATCATATATGTTGTATGGGCTGAGATGAAAGCCATGGCTCAGTAAAGTCTTAGCTTATTAGCATCATGCTTATTAGCATCAAACACACCTCATTCTAAAATGGTGTTGCAATGCACCTGCTTTTTTAACTCATATTAGGTTATTAAAATCAAAATAAAGTGTCAGACTAGAAACAGAGTAGTGCTATGATCTGCCAGAAGACATCAAAAGTAGAGGGATTATAAAGTCTGCTATGGCTTCTGGAATAATATCTACATTTAGACTTATTTCTGTGTAAAATTTTTAGGTAAAATCCTCAGCAGAGATAACTGGCACTGAAGCCAACACCACTGCTTCTTTGTATCAGCAAGATATCTGTATCCCTTTTATCTTGCATAAAACATGAATGTCTAACTTTTAATCAGTTGCCTTGCCCACTGTGATTCTCTGAAGAAAAGACATGGAGGAAATAATTTTTAGAAGGAGAAGTAGAAAAGAATTTTTTTCTTGCAAGGCATCTCCCCTTGACCACTGTTCAAAGTAGGATACTCAGCTAGATGGGGTTTTGGTTTGACCTGGCACAGGTCAAACATATTCACTCTTCTAACCTAAGCAAAACCTGTTATTTCTCTTTTGCTTCTAATTCCAGCCAGCCAGAACTAGGGAAGCAAATGACTGTTCTGCAGTAGCTACTGAAACAATCTGCTGGGATCAGATCTCTTTATGTGAGGCACTGAAATGGATCCTTTCTGCCCAGATTTCCCCAGTGAGAAGTTGGTATGCTTTGAATCTTCTCTCTAGCAACAGGAGAATGATGCATTTTGTTAATTATAGAGTGGGGGATACAGTTATCCAACCAGACACTGCACACTGATCAAGAATTATTCCAAGAAGTACAGAGTGCCTGTTATAATTGTATCTTGCCAGGCTGCTATCATCCTGCTCTGTGTCCCAGAATGCAAGACAGCAGTATGTATTACCTCAGCTAGGAAAGATGAAAAAGAAAACATTGCCTATCAACAGACATGGACCAGACTGTTCTCAGAAATCAGGTGACCTGAAACTCTACTACAGAAACTCTAAGCCTTGGGGAAAAAACTTGCATTAATTTTTGTAATTGGAACAGCACATTAATAGAGAATTTCAAAGGTTTAAGATGGGTAAAGAAGACTTTTCAAAAGTGTAGAAATATCAGCCAAGCCTTGGGATCCAACAGATGCTTAATTGCAATGAAAAAACAATGAAATATAAATGTCAAAGTGCACACAGAAGAATACTCCAGGAGTATCTGTAACTACTTAGTGAAAGAGATCTTCTTTCCAAGTCTAGAAATTTATTAGTACACAGATGGTCTAGAATTCAGTGGAAACAAAAGTATCACATCATAAGTCAGTTGTTTAACATACTCTGTGTTTATATAAACTATGAGTAGACACAGCATTACTCTAGTATGGTGGTTGTGAAATCAGGCACTTAGGGGTCAGAAAATGCAGCACAGGTCAAACCACAATCATGACTTTTTTCCTTTTCTTGCCTATGCATGAAAATATGAGATTGGATGTTCTACTGACTTATGTCAGGAGACCACAGTGTGTTAGTAGGATATAATGGACATGACCAGCCTCACCTGAAGCCCCCACCCACATCCCTGCCCAGGGGCTTCATTTAAGCTCAGACACCCACACCCACACATCCCCTGGTTTTTTTAGTCTTGCCTGAGCTATATTTTAGCTCTGTCTGTGTGTTTGACTATGGGTCCTGCTGATCAGCTTGTGAGCTGGGCTGACTTCACAGCTTCATTTTAGCTCTGCTTGTTGCAGAGCTCTAGTTCTGCCATGATGATTCTGAGGCTGACCCTGACCTGCTGAATGAGTGTCTGCCTTGATGCTGGACCTCCACCTTGCTGCTGCAAACTTGCCTGGTATTTGGACTTTTGCTTAACCTTTAATGTCTCCCATAAGCTTTCCCTGCTCTCTTGCTCTAGTATTGTGGAATAGGGCCTAGGCTGGTGAGACCTCTGCCATGCTGGCTGTAGTACATGTTTGGCTCATTTGGCAGGGGCCAGCTCTTGCTGTACTCTGACCACTTATACTTTATGTTACCATTTATACTTCTAAAGAATGTGACTTTCCTATAAAGTCTTACTTTTCTTAGCAAGGCTTGGAGGCTAGCCTGCATTCAGACTTCACAGTTATAGATAATTGGCTAAGCAATTAAAATCAATTATTAAAATCTTACAAGTACTGCAATGACATGAAAATGTAATACTAATGAATTGTACATTAAAACAAATGTCTTTAGGTAAAAAGTAACCTTCTCAAAACCTTGGACAATATTTTATGAGTTATTTTGTATAAGACTTCACAAAACCATTTTTACTGGCCTCCTAACACTTGGCTATTTAAAAAATTTGTTTTCAAAAATTTCTAGACCTCAGTTATGAAAACTGCGATATCTTTTAGCAAAAAGAAAATCAGTTATTTGGAGGTTGTTCATAAATCTGAGTCAGAAATACAGGAGTGTTACACCTCTGTTACTAGTTTTTTTCTAAGACAAACATTTCTAAGGAAAATATCAAGAACAGGCTGGAGCATATTTAAATTGATGAAGCATTGCATGCTTCTAGTCTTAAGTGGTTTTAAAGACAGGAGGTGAGAAATTCTGGCATCTTAGAATTTAGTGGCTCATGTTGATTTCAAGGGGTCCAATACCTTACCCAACAGCTAAAACAGAGAGACCATTCTGCCAAAGGAAATGTTTCCAGAATTGGGGTGGGGGAAGTCAGGAGATGTCTCCTGGCAAGAATTACAATGCACAAGAGAAAACCTAACTGACAAAAGAGATACTGCTCAAAGGCTTTCTCATGGACAAAATATGTGCTTACTTTGCACAGCCAAGGAAACTTCAAGTGTGTTAGAGTGGGGGAGGGTGTGTGGAAATCATAACCTGTGTTAGCACGGTATGGCTAGTAAGTAACAATCAGTGGTTTTGGCGTTGACAGTGTGAAAGCTCAGGCGGGTACCTTAGCAGTCTCTAGTGTGTTGAACAGCATTTGTCAGTTTCAAGATGAAATTGCAAAGGCTTTTTCAGCGTTGAAAAAACTTGAAATCAGAAGAGCTGGAGGGGTGGGGGAAATTGGTCTTTTGAAGTTTTATATGTAAGGAAAGACCTGGATTTGTGCCTTTAAAGCAAACCTTCCCAATATTACAAATCAAAACTCACTGTGGCCAAAAGCCACATTGCATATACTTATCTTTGAGAGGAAGGGGGAGGGAGATCCGTTAACAAGCAGGAAATGGCTTCCAGGTGTCTCCCTATTCCAGTGCACAACTTGATCACTACAATCCAGTGATGCCAGGCTTAGTAGTCCCAGCTGTCTCGCTTCTACTCAGGGGTTTGGACTAATCATGCATTATCACAGCCCTTCTCTGGTGACAGAGCATGACCATGGCTCTGGAGCTGTGCTTGAACTGCATACAATATATTACTGCTTGTAATATTTTTATCTAGCTAATTTGATTAATATTTTTATTCTTATTTCTCAGGGAGTGAAAAACCCTAAAAAGCTTGAAGCTGTAGTCCACCAATTCTGTTGTCAGACCAGGACTGTATATCCAAAGTTTTATTACCTACTTTTTGCCTAACTGGTTAGCTTCTTCCCAGATCTGACTGTTTCAAAATTAAGCATGCTACTTCTGCACCATATGTTCAGATGTGCCAAGGGAGAAGGGAGTTGTTTTTCAATTGGCTCACTGTCTTTTAATGAGGCAGAGGACTTGTGACCTCAGTGCATTGTGGCTGATAAATGGTAGGATATACCAACACATACTCACAGAAAACCTGCAAACACAAATTAGTTGTGGGTAATCTCTAGCCTTTACTAGGGAAAAGCAATCTTGCAGGCAAACACTTAAGCAGAAAGCTAATGCTTAATAGTATGTGATTTTAAACTGCCAGTACACAGGCCTGTCAGCATTTATTTCCAGGTTCTCTGATCCCCTTTATTAATTGCTTTCGTATTAACCAAGCCACAGAAAGGTTTGATTTTGTTGACAAACACTTGATTTTTTTTTTTCTTAAAAACTGTTTGCATTTCTCAAGGATCTGAACAGGTTAAAAATATTGTTTGTGATGCTGAAGGTAAAGTATGCTCTTAAAGTTATATAACTTATACAAAATAATATCACATGCCAGATCATTATGCTAGGATCTGATCAGATAAGCAAGCCTTGCCTTCATTAAAGGCTTTAATCTTGATTATACTCAGGGCAGCCTCTAAACAACTCTAGAGTTTTTCTCTAAAGGATCTTCCATGCTTCGGAATTTTTTCAAATAACTAACACTATTTTTTTGAGAAATCAAAAGCAAACATTTTTCCCTTCTGCTTTTAAAAGTAACAGAGCAGTGACAGAAAAACCTTCCCCTTGGATCTTAACTGGGGGTTATAAATACCCAAAAGCTAAATCCTAGTCTGGGTTGGTTGGGTTGTGGTTTGTTTTTTTTATTTCTCCAAGATCTCTCTTCTGTAGATGTTTTTGAGCCTTAGATTTCTTGCTTGCATTGCTACAGAACTGATGAAAGTCTGAGATCTCAATCAAAGGCTTAACAAAACAATAATCCTCTATTGCCCTAATTCTTCTCGGAAACATCTCTCTCTGACAAGAACCATCCTTAAGCTTTTACATCTTTCTGCTTAAAATTGCTTTCCTAATTAGAAGGAATTGTTTCCTTCCCAAGTCTTTGTGCCTGAAGAAAACTATATTTATGGGAAAGCAGCTCTCAGGCTCTTTAGTTCCCCTCTCTCAGATACTATGACAGTGATAACACTCCAGATCACTCAAGAATTCTGTCTTTTTTAAACAGACACAAGAATTCAGTAACATTCTTCACAATCAGCCCAATTCCAAAATCAGAAATAGCAGGAATAACCATGAATCACACAATTCATGCTTTATGTAATCACTAGCTCTTAAGCACAACATTACAATTTAAAATTAATTCTTGCTCAGATATATTTACATGATATACTTCCATACTAATCCAGACTGAGTTCTTAAGTGCTGTATTTCAAACAAATTAGAATCAGAATGTGTGAATGCAGTAGAAGTAGAATTAGCTGAGTATTATACATTGAGTAAGGAATGTAAAATAGGTTTCCATTCCTGAGGATTTGTTTAAATTGTTTTCAGCTCAGCAGCTGATCATTCTTACAGGTGATAGAGGCCTCACTTCAAGAAATGCAGGAATAGTATTGGTAGCTTCAAGTATCTAGGTAATACTGCCCAGCTAAGCTGGACATGAGCTCTGATGCCATTCTGACTAGGTTTCAGTCATAATAAATTTACCTGCCAGTAAATTTTAGTGTGTTAACTGCTGGCAGGGAAAAGTTCCTGACAAGCTGCAACAAAAATGTAGGAAGGTCACAAAGAATCTATTTAAAGCTGATGAATTTGAGTCCAGCTGAATACAAAATAATTCACACTGAATTAGGTCACTCTATTAACTAGCATGGTTTGGAAAAGCATTGGAATTAAATTAAGATGTGATGGCTATGGCTCATGTGACTACAAGTGCTTGTTATACCATGAAGCCAGTAGGCTTGACTGTACCTGATTTGACACTCGTTATTCAGAACTGAACAGAAATAGCTGTTTAAAAAGCTGGATGTATCTTCATTCATGTCTATGAATGCCATTATTTAAATCTGGGAGGAATAGTTGAAACTGGAGTAATGATTTCTCTCATACTTGCCAATAACCTAGCTTAGAGAGGCCACCACTGACTCAAGACAAAATCACCTCTGAAAATCCTCGAATGCATGGATTTACACCCTAGATTTCAAAGTTTAGTTTCTACGCCAGATGCTACTTATACACTTCTTTTTGGCATCTGAAGATGACCATAAAATGGGTTGATTTTGTTTGCATTGTTACTGGTCACAGCTCTGTAACACACTGGCTAAAGTTCAGTACGTATCCTTAATGACATAGCGATGTATGCTCTAACAAGATCTTCTAAATGGAGGACCACCCTAGTAGCTTGCACAGTTTCACAGGTATGCAGCTGGAATATAAGAGAAAGCAGAAGAAGGATTTGTCTGTCTTGTAGTTTGAATCTGCTAGGGGCCAGAGTTAGCAGGTTGAGAAAAACTTGTGCATCTGGACAAGCAATAGGATTAGAACAGAGAAGTGCTGTACTGACTTGGAAACGAACAAAATCTGTGAAACAGATCTTGAGCTTTTGAAGAGCCAGGGCAAACCAGCAGAAATGACAGAGCAGAGAGGCTGTGCTGAAAATGCCAAGTGCAAACTGACTGCATCATCAGCAGTCATGGCAACAGGAAAACTCTCTGGATTGACAACAAAAAAGCGGATTGGGCAAAAGAAACTCAGCTGCTTCACAGGTCCACATGCAAACTTGCAGGAAGCTGAACTGCACAGCAGAGCCAGCTGGCTGTTCCTTAGGGTGGGCCTGCTGCCAGGCTGTTGGGTGACAGGGGAAGCCAGACTCAGTAGCCACCCTTTGATGACCTGGGCTACCCTGGAATTGACTGATATTCTTTTTTGGGAAGGGAGAAATTGAATAAATTTTGTGCAAATAGCCATAGATTTGTTGATCAATTTAAAGCTACCTATAAAGCTACCTATACAGTGTCCCACAGTCTGTTGTTTGTATTCCAAAATAATGAAGAGCAGAAGAACCTCTTAGCAAAAGCACAAAAGGTTTAATTTGTTTTCCTCCAGAGGGAAGGTGGAAATGAAACTCTAAGCAAGAGCTTTGAGACATGGTTATCTTGCCAAAAAAACCCCCTGTAGATGCTGAGACTAATCCTTTTGCCATTTTAGAAATACAAGTTTTGAGCCTCTGTTGTTTTTTTAATTTTCTGATGTGACTGTTTATTTTCTAAACACTTCATGCCTCCATTAATTCTCTAGCTTCAGATATGGAGAAGTGCATGCATGCCTGGACCTGGCTGGTCATAACTCATGGGCATTTTCAAAGACAGGCTAATATTCTCATCACAAAAAAGGCTGTCAGAGCCACTGCATAAGCACAGGTCAGCACGTTTGCAAAATGAGATATTTGTCTTTATTCAAAGATTAGGGATATCTCTTCAGTGAAGTGTTAGAAGACACAGAAGTGCAAACACTGCCAGCTGCCCCGATATTGCAACAAACCCAAACAAATATTTTCATTGTACTCTGAAAAAGAAACATCACTGACCTCCCTGTCACTCTTATGTTTCATTATGGGGTGTTAAAAAACAGGGAAGCACAAACTATATATAGGATGCCATCTCTCCTCACATTCCTCGATTTCAGAAAGGAAAATATGAGTGTTTCAATACATTGTTTTACACTCTAGTGAAAAGAATGAAAATAATTTTCTGTATCCAGAGTGTCTGCACCTGGGGCCTAAATGAAGGGAAGTAGGTAAATAGTTTGAAGTAATTAATGTAATGGCTCAGAGGGGCCACAGAAGGAAAGGGGAGTTTCTCCAGTTTAAATGTTTGCATTCATGCTTTGCCTAAAGCAAAACAAGCTATCTGTCTTCTGGTTTGTTTTTTTCCAAAGAAAGCTTCCATTTGTCTTATTGTCATTCCAACATGTGCATCATTTACAGCTTTCACTCCTTGAAATATGCAAGTAGTGTACAATGAAAGATTTTTTTTTTCTGAGCTTTTAAGATTTTCTAGAACTGTAGAGTGTGTTTTTAAAAAGTGAACCAGTAAATGCAGATTCAGTTTAGAATGTGTTGGGTAATTTTTCTAAGTGACCACAGGTTAGAGGCTTTGGTACTGTGGTGTTTTGCTGTGTAATGGAATCTCCAACACAGAATGAAGTGCATTGCCTCTTTCCACACTTGGGGAGAATACAGCCCACCACAGAAATGATCAGAGCTGATAGGTTACACCCAGATTGTCTATTAGCAAAGACTGAAGAAAGGGTGATGGGTCTTGAGTTCCATCTCTTTATGATATTCTAGTCCTTTAATGTGAGCTGTAGAGATATGAAAATCTCCAAAATACATTCCTGAACTCTATCGTAGAATTAGAAATTGATGCCAACCTTTTCTTACAAAACAGAGTAAAAAAAGCATGATCTGTTTTAACCAATGGCTTAGTAAATAAAGAATCAGTGATCAGAGGAAGTGTGTGATCAAGTCTTGATTCTTACTGAGAGCATTAGATTCGTGTTTCTAACTTCTTACTTTCAGAGCCTCTGTACCAGGGATGTTTAGGTGAGACACTTCCAGTTTCTCCTACAGAACTGAAAACACTGTCTACCAGAAATACTGTGATAGAAAGAGAATTCAATATGACTTTATCTTAATAGCCTACTCATCAAGGTTGAGGGAGACCTAGGTTTCTGTTTGTCCAAATTTCTACCTAAATCCTGAGGAAGACATAGTCTGTGTCTTCAGCCTGTTATTGTGTTCTCCTGTTACATGACTCGCATGAGAAATATTTTCCACCATTGGACCTCAGGCAGTATAATTTATTCTATTGAAGAGGCATGCCTGATGCATGGGGATAGTTAATTTTGCCAGCTCTCACAAAGCCAGAATTTCATTTGACTATTCACATGGTAAGCCTGCAGTCACAGTCCTAGGTAACAAAGTCCCCTTTGTATGATACAGTGTACAAACATGTTAAGGGACATGCCCTAAACTGCAAGTTGATAGTGATGAATTTGATGCAGAAACTGGAGACTGGAACAGGCCAAGTTCATCTCATTAGAAACCAGCAAACATCTGTTAAGCTTGGTCTATACTTGAAAGGTTTCCTAATGTAGTGTTCTTGGCAAAGTCTCCCTAGAATAGATGCTGCTGAAGTTAGCCAAAAAAGCTCAGAGGGCTTCCCCAGACAAAACAAGCTGCACTGACTTCTATGTGTCAAACTGGGCCTACAGCAGAACTGTAACAAAAGTGCAACAGAGAGTCACAGTCTTTGTGATGCTCTAATATACAATAAATATCTTCTGTAGGCTTGGTCTGAAATAGAGTGATGTCTAGACCTCAAAATGAGTGACCACTGGTGAAAGTCATATTATCTGAGTTCATGCCTATGAGTACCTTCACTCTTTGTAAGTATACAAATCCAGTATAAGCAGTAGAGTAATTGCTATTGGGAAAAGTTTAAATTGGGAAAGTTGTGCTTCTGCAACATATGTTTCATCTCCTCTCAGCACAGCAACCTATTCAAGAGAAAGTGTAGTTTTGCTGTTGTAAGTGTATGTTATGGTATAGTGTTTGACACAGTCATGTTAGTCAAAGCATCACATCCAGTGCTGGCAGAAGTCCATAGCCTAGTTGTGGTCTCACAGCAAAGGTCTTGACCTCAGAAATGTTAACTCTCCTCACATTGCTCTAATGTGGTCATATTGCAGTTCTAATTAAAACAAAAAAACTAAAACAAAATTCTTATTTGTTAATTTTTTATAGGCTCTACCCTCTATGGAAAGAGGTAACATTTCTCAAGCATACAGACTAATTCAATCATTTCTTGGCTGTACTGGAGAGAACACAATTTTGTGTTTTAAGAAAAGGATAAATTGTATGGTTGAGGGAAAAAATACAGCAGGACAAAGTTATGATTTAGTCTATTGTATCTAGGAACTTCACCCCCCCTGCTAATTCAGTTAGAGAGGTATAAAAACCAGAGAGCTTGGCAGTATGGTGGAACAATCAACCAAGCTACAGAGAAACTAAAGCAAAATAAAGTTAAATTCTTCCCAACAGAATTCCAGATAGCACAATGTGGAAGCATTAACTTCATGTAACTAAAGAATTTTTGTGAATATTTAAATTACTTCTTTGGAACAATAAGTGCTTATCCAACTCAGGATGGCCTTGCAACTAAAAATACACTCTATCTGGTATTTATTTCAACTTCTTTTAGACAGTACCACTAGTTTTCTCAGAAGATACTATCACTGTTTGACAGAAACATACTTGCAAAAATAAACTAAATCCAGAGAAGTTTTCAGGGATGTATTTGGATACAAATGTGGATAGTGACTCTTGCCCATATCTGAAATAAAATACTCTAGCTGTACAACTTTCTTTGCTAAATATAAACATCCTAACACTGATAAGCTTTACAGAAAGAGAGACTGATTGCCATATATTACTACCATCACCAGTATTTTAAGAGCACCCTCTACAGTCACAAAACACGATCTAACCAGGAAAAGCACTTCTACTGAAGGAAAATTGGACTATCAGTTTAGTTCATATAGTGTCAAATCTATATGAACATGTATCCATGGGTACTTTAAGCCTCAGTAAAGATAAGCAGATGTCATGAGTGCCAGAGATGGAACTTATTTCACTGCTGAAGCCTCCATATTTGAGGATTTAAAATATTTTAAGTATTCTGGGCTGTAAACTTCTTCAGACAGTGTATGGTTGTGGGATCTGAAATGGAAAGCCATAGACAACAGTGTTTGTTATTTAAAAAAAAACAAAACACCACAAGGAATAAACCATGGTAAAGGTCAGGATGAACTAGTTTTCCTGAGTTAATTTCATGTGTTAGTTTGTTCTTGGGCTTCGTTCTCAGAATACTTTTTGTAAGAGTTTACTTGTGCAAAGTTTACTTGCTTTACTTGTGCAAAGCGAGTACTTAGCTCACAAGTGGAACTGAAAAATATTCTAAAAATTAATTCTTCATGAAATGCTTATTATGTACATGCACATTCTACTGTGCAAACATTTAAGTCTTGCTGGATTTTAAGTTTTGGGTAGTAGTTCTCATAAAGCAAACATCAGTTCCCTCCTGGAGCTTCAAAGTGAAGAGAGACAGGGTGGTGCCTCTGAGATCTTCACACAATACTTTTCCTCTCAATTTCATGCAGACTCTTCTACCGGCTCCTGGTATGGTCACTCTGACACTGTGGCAGTATAATTTGTTGTTATTGCAGAGTAACTATTTTTTATAGGTTAAGTCTTTCTTCTGTTGCTCATTTATTTTTATAAATATATACTGGATGCATTTTTTTCAGTTAGGAGAGAGAGTTCACTTTATTCTACTATGACTTCCATCCTTCCAACCGAGTAAAAAAAGCTGTGTGTCTGTTTCCTACCTTTCCCCCCACCCTCCTTGAAAAATAAAAAGCAAAGAATTTCCAGATAACTCATTTATTTTCCTTCCCTTTTCCCTGCTTTGGTCTCCAGAAGTCATTTAGTCTTAACTCTTTTTCCTTGTTTCATTTTGAGTCGCTGTTTATATCATATTGAAATGAGTAGGATTGAAGAACACATTTCACATTAAGCCTGTGCTTAAGTAGTTTTCCAAATTGGTCCTGACAAAACAAACCTACGAAGGCTGGAAATTCCAATCCCCGAAAACCTGTCTTTGAGTCTTACCTAGATTTGCAAAGACACAGATATTTTCTTAAGTCTCCAGTGCATCAGTAGCCAAGATACTGCAGGTGAATCAGGACTGATGCTTTACGGTTCAAGCAGATGGATCGATAAGTTCAATAAGATCAGTAAGTTGATTCTTAAATGGGACAATACTGAAATGTTTATACTCGCCTAAAATATTGCTTCACAAAACTATTTAAATATTATCTCACCTGATTTAGAAAAGTGGGTAGAAATAAACACAATCTGAAGAATATTAAAGATAATCCTTTTTTCCTGGTCTTCATTTTCAGGCTGCTCAGATGTTTGTCAGAAGGATCAGAACAGTTAAAATGATTGTAGCCACCAGATGGTGCTATTGCACAACAGCAAAAAGTGTGCTGGCCACTATACCAAAATTAAGTTAGGAGAAAGGTTTTCAGATCAGATGCTCCTTTAGACTTCCATAGGCTTGGAAATGTTTCCTTATCCTTGCCCAAAAGTAGGGAGGAAAAAAAGTTAATTTTTACATGAGATAGTGATATTTTTTTTCTCTGTTCCAAGTTACCTAGGTCTAAATCCAAGAATTTCTATTGAAGTAGTTTTATTTTAGTGGGAACTAGAAGCCTAAATTCTTTATTGGATAATGACCTTAGTTCTCATCAAAGACACATACACATGTTTAAGAAAACTTAACAACAGATGCAATGTCTGCAAATCCATATGTGACTAAAAGGATAAAATAATAGCTATATTAAACTAAATAAAACTTTGTCCTGCTACATTTTTAATCATCAGTACATTTTAAAACATGAAAATATTGATTTTGTTCTTATGGGATGTCTTCCTTGGTAGACTAGGTATGTGTTAAACTGCATAGCTTAAACCAAGATAATGTGTGATACACACTGTAAACAAAAGAAAGATACTTAAATAAAGGTAAAACAAAACCTGAAATGAGTATTTCTGAGACAGAATATATATCCTGTCTCCAGGACGTAATCTTTGGATGCCAATCTTGAGAATTTAGACCTTAATTTTGTCAATATTGGTGTTAGGTTAAACTTTAAATACATCAAAAATGCTTCCATTCGCTTAACATTACATGTATGCAAGTTATTTCAGGATGAAAGTCTCTGCATTAGCTTGCCATGATACATGTTTTTGATTTCAGTGTACCACATTCTATATTCATTTTTGTGATTAAATCTTTTGCCTGTTTCAGTTGTAAAGCATTTGTTGGTATGGAGCACTACAATGCCTAGTACAATGTCCTAATACTGAGTGCGTTATTATAAAATAGGTAAGAGCAATTGTTCTTAAGAGCTACATGCATAAAAAGCATAGGAGCCATTTAATTTGCTACATTACTTTTTTTGTGATAAATTAACATTTATGTTTGCAATGACTGAAACAATGCACCCTTTGAGCTTTCCCCCATAACTACATTGACAATGCAAACAAATTACTAACTTTAAGGAAAAAAATAAGAAAGGTAGAAAAAAAAAAGGCCTCTCCTTTCTAGTCAGTAGTCTTTTGAGGAAAAAAAACAGAGGTCATACGTTAAAAAGTATCTAGTAAGAGTGTAAAATTAAATTTCTTCAACTAACCCAAATCCTCCTCCGAAAATAAGTTTGCACCACAGTAAAAACTAGTATTTAAAATAGCACTGTTCCTTGGTGTTCTATGCTAGCCAAAGTGGTCTGATTTTTATAAAAGGTTACTTTCTTATGCTCATATAATTCAAAAGTGCTTTGTTAAAGTGGCTGAGATAGAGATGCAGTCTTACAGATATAATTTTAGAATCAACTCTGTAAACATTCTGCCTAAGATAAAAGGCTTTGAGAATACAAGTCAGTGAAAATATCAGCAGAGGCTAGAAAAGACCTGAATTTTGAAAACTCTGTTTCTTTAAATAAGAAACAGATAAAAATGTCTACTCAAATACTTACTGAATACAGTAATAACAGGGATAATTTTATTTCTTAAGCAACATACATCTAGTCTTTCATAATAATTGGGGAAAATTTGAAATATGTATTGTAAAAGATGAGACAGAAGCACTGTTTAGAAGTAATTATATACTATGAGAGACCTTTTTTTCCTTTCCACTGTGATTCTTGGATCAGATCCTTTCCTGCAAGGAAATCAGGGGACTATAATAAGGTGTCAAAATTCCGTTCAATGTATAGCTGAATAGAAAGAGGTAGAGATGCATCTTGCCCTAGCAAGGAGCAGAGCATAGCACTAAAAAAGCCTAAGCTTTCAATAGAGACTCAATGCAAGAGGAGAGATCAATTTAGGGACTTGTATTCAGTACTAGAGGTGTGCTGGACTAGCTAGCAGCTGGAATTAATCTACAGCACAAGCTGCTAGGGCATTACCGTTTGTTTTTACTTGAGCTGCCTACTCCATTTTGTATTGTATTTCACAACTGCCTGATAATAGGCTGCCTGGACAGAGAGGCATTAATCATAGTGTCGAGCCAGTTTTGTAAACAAGGACCAAAGCCTTCATTTAAAGGAGAGGAAGAGAAAAGTAAGTGGATCAGGGGTGGGAAAGGAAATGGTAGCTTGCACTGACATGATATCTGTGTACGACCCAACTCTGTCCTCAGTTCAATTTTAGCTTATTGCTGTGTTTGTATACATTCCTTCAAAAAATTCTTACCTCACGAGACAACCTTGTATTTTTGCAATATTCCAGCTGGACTATGGCACAGTCTTAATGTTTGTAATATTACTATACCAAGTACTTCTAAAACTCATGCTTAGAACGTGCCAAAGATCTGAAATAAACTGTTTGAGAGGTTGGGTTGTTTTAAACTAGTTTTAATGATGATTTAAAGGTTCAAATTAAATATTCCTCAAAGGCTCATTCAGTGTAGGATAGAGTTTTGAGTCATAATCTAGTCAAAGCTCACAGCCAATATAAGAGTTTTAGCACTGTGCTGGTCTTACCTTTTTTCCCTTTGTGTTTTGGGTTTTTTTCCCCTTGTAGTACAAAAAATAAAATAAAATTTTAAAAAAATGACAGAAAAATGCCTTGGCCCAATTATCATATGAAACAATTTTTGGAAACTCAATACAGAACAAGAAAAGAGTTTTCTAAGCAGCTTAATGCCGAGCATGCCAGATAGCCATTTAATTGTCTCCTGAGTTCTTACCTGATAGGTCGTAATGAAAAAAAAAAAGTATAGACTATGTAATAACAACTAGTAGTCATCATAGCATGGTTGTTTCAGAAAGAAATGAATCTTTCATGTTTGTTTTCTGATTTTCTTCTCAATGCAATGCAAATATATTATTGTATAACATCATTGATTAACACCTGTTTTAATTAACCTCTAACAATAACCTGAAAATTATAAGTGTATACACCTCTTTAATGAAGCATTTTGCTTTCTGTTAAGGTCAATTCCTTCACGAGTTACAAAACTACAATGCGAGGCTGAACAAACTGTCAGCATGTTTCTTCACACTTTCATTGTAATAAAGTACAGCCATGTATATGTCTGTTAGTCCAGCAGAAAACTGCCACATGGCTCCTGCAGCTGAGGAAAAAAAGTTTATTTACTTTTTCTTTTCCATTCTTTGTGTCTCAGTTTTACCAGTTAGAGGGAGTAGGGGGTAAACTTCACATACATTCTGAAACCTGCAGTGAAAGCAGCTAAGCAAACTATATAAATTTTTGATTTAAACAGTTCCAAGATTAGTCATAGCCTTTGGTTATCTGAAAATATGCATATAAAAAGCAAATGTTAGATACCAAAACATGTAAAAGATCAAGACGGCAGCACAAGTTTGAGCTGTTCTACTTCATGAGCATTTTTCTGACAAATCAATTTAATACCATGGGCAGAAAAATCCAAACTTCTATGGCTTTCCTCTCAACAACCATTTTGAGGTAGAATTCAGTACGTTATGTAGAGATGCCTTTTTCCACAACAGAAGTCTTTATAGCTCCTGTCACACATACTTCCATCCTCTCAGCAAAGAACATTGTTAGATGTCTGCACAAGAACCTCACTAGCTTCCTCTTTAGAACTGTTTATTTATCCAGCTCCCACAGTTTACAGTTCTTTCTACTGATTAACCATCAGTATAGTATTTTATCTCAAGCTATTGCTGTCAGTCATTACTCTGTTTTGCTTTGGACTGTTTCTTGCAGCTGTCAATAGATCCTTAAGGAACACTGACTTAGAATACTACTGAAACAGACATTTAAAAAATCTCAGAGAGCACCTAATTTTCTGATGTATCACAGATTCATGTAAACTTCTTTTCCCAGCGCAGAACCTGAAACTGTATGTAGTGCCCCAGAAGTGTCAATGTTAAAGCTTTATAGGGAACAGTTACTTCTCTGGTTGGACCTCTTGTCTTTTTACATCCCACCTAAGACAGGGGCTTTCTCTATTCAAAATCTGTACAATAGAATTCCATACAAACGTGCCTGATAACTAGGCTTGTTTTAACAGATACACAGTAGGTAGCAGAGCAGCTATGACAAAAATTTGAGCAGTGACCTCCACCACAGCTGGATTTGAAATGAGGATGTCTGCCTATCCATATTCCTCCTGTAGAACAACTCTAGAGGTAAGTTGTTTTCATGGCTGAATTCAGAATTTCATCTTAATTTTTTTCTTCTCATGTTCACTGCCCTGTGCTTCTCTGTTCTAGACATGGACCTGTCATATTTTATGGGTTTTTTCCCTAGATATTAATTATAATCTTATTTCTGACAATGTCACTTGGTTCTCAAATCTTGAGAGCAAATTTCTAAGAGTGGAAGACATTAACTGAGGCCTAATTCTTGTGAGATGCTTATAGTGACTTAATTTTTTTTTGTACGACACTTGTAATCAGGTCTTTAGCACCTAGCTTTCCTTCGCACACGGGTGTGGGCATAAAGGTATCCTCTAGTATGACAGCACTTCAGTTCTCACTATGTATGCATAATACTCTGGAAACCTGCAGACGCCTTGTGATATTTCCAGTCTAGCTGAAGACAGTATGAGAATCAACCAAAACGCTCAAGACAGCCTGGGTGTGTCCAGAGGTGCTCGTGACGTTTCTGTCTGAGCAGTACGAGCACCCCGCTCTGCTGGCTCCAGACTGTGGCCCAGCTAGTCACTCCTTTCCTCTTACCTCCAACACACGTTCAAAACCGAGCCTGCCATGCCCCGTCCTCGTCCTGTCTCAGCTCTTCCACCACCGCGGCGGGAGCCTCACCAGCCGCTTCCACGACGGAAAGCAAACCCGACTGTCAGGCGGCCTCGAGCTGACAGTACGTGGGCCCAGGGCTGAGTTACTTCTTCAGAGGATTGTTCTAGCCACCCCCTTTCGTCCTGGCACCGTTTGCCGCTGCCCGAACAAAGGAATAGTTTGGTGTTTTTCCCTCTGCTTGCGGTTTATAGGTGTCTGTCGTGGAGGCTCCCAGCCTGAGGAGACCTCGCGTGCCGCGCACCCCCCTCAGGCACCCCAGCAGCCCTGGACGGGCGGGAAACTGCGGCGCGCGCGAAACAGGACGCCCCTCGCTCACCTGAGGGAGCGCCCCCCGCCTGGCTCCTCCCCGGCAGGGCCCGGCCCCGGCGGCTCCGGCACCCCCTCCCCCGCTGGAGGGGGCGGGCAGTCCGCGCTCAGCTCCCGTGGCGAGCGTGGCTGGCAGGGCGGCGGCGAGAGAGTCACGAAGTTGACGGGGATCCCCCTCAGGGGGCGAGGCGGCTCGGGACGGGTGAGGAGAACGGCAGCGGGTGGTTGTGACAGGAGGTCTAGGAGCTGGGGAGGGAGCGGGGGGAAGCATCGCGACGCCCAATTCTCCCTGCAGACATGGCCAGGGGCGGTCGGGCACAGGGGACGCTCTTCGGCGCGACCTGGCTGGAGCATGGTCGCCCTGTGGTGCCGTAGGGGCTGCTGCCTACGGCGGGACGCCGAGGCTGTGGAAGTGGCTTCCCCGCGCAGAGGCGCTCTGGATTGCTGCCTTTCTCCCTCCATCTCGCTCCGTTGAACACACTCCTTTTCCAAAGGCCCAGGACGCTGAGTCCTCCCGGGCGTGAGGAGAAGACAACACGGCTCTCCCTGCACGACCAGCTGGTAATATGTTGGGAGGCTGGCGGAGCGCCGGCCCTGCCAGGGCAGGCCTTCACGCCCCCGAGCGCTCCTCGGGGCTACGCGGAGAGGGGAAGCGCTGCCAGCGGGCCGCGGAAGGGAGAGGGAGTTGCCGGGTAAACGGACTCCGATAAGACCTGAATATTTCATAGTTTCTCTTGCGGCTGTAAAGAGCGAGGGCTCTTTTCCCCGAGTACATGTACCGGCCGCGGCTGCCCCGGAGCGGTGGTTGCAGTGCCTCAGCCGGAGTTGCTGCTGCTGGCCTGTGGTTTCAGGTGAAGTCGCACTGTCCGGGCCAGGAGCCCTGGGCGGGCCGGCGGGAACCCGCCGCGGGTCTTCGAGACTGCGGTGCGTCGGGGGCGCCGCGGCCGCCTGCCCGCACGCATTCCTCCGGGAATTCCTGGCATTCCTGAGCTGAGGGCACTTAACTTTTTCATCTCCCTTTATTCCACGAATTAGTGTATTTTTGCGAAACGGTGAGTCCGCGTTGTGTGTGTTCTTTTTCATGGGAAAAGCTTAGAATGGCAGTTCAGCTATTTATTCTTCTTCCCAATTAACTTTGCATCTGATATAATTTATATCCCTCCCATATGATGACAACTTTACGAGGAGATCAATGCTGCGATAAAGCTTTTGTGGTGAGTTCGGATTAGCATCTGCAGTTGACAGAAGAATAGTTGATACAGCTTTTATATTTCTCCTGTTTTTCCCTTAGCATGTATTTTTTAAAATCCACTGTAGTGTAGTTTGATTAATTATCAAAGTAGAAGTAGTGGAAATTGCCCTTGAAACCTGTTTTATTTATCTGAACATCTACACTGTTTTTTCACTTGCACGCACTCATATAAAATGAAACCTGTAGGTGAATCAGAAGCCCCCTAGGGTATAATGATTTGTGGTATGCTCACTTGAATTTGATAGATTTGGTGTCTGACAACTCAAAAAACTGTCATATGTCTCATAGCTCTCTTTATAGAGCTGGTTTTAACAGAACTTTAAAACTTTTATAGAAATAGAATTAAAATGGCAAAACCAAACCACTGATTACTTTGCTAAGGTGCTTTATAAGAACTTGTTTGACTAGTAATAGTATTTCGTAGGAAAGTTCTTGTCATTGAGTTGTCTCATATTTTCCTCATTTCTTTCTCGTGTTACAGCCAGAATAAATTCACTTATGCTCACAGTGTGTACTAAGCCATATGTGGTTACTGCTGATGGAAATGAAAACTTTTCATACAGTATTGGAATGTACCATTAGTAGCGTAGTAAGCAGCATGTTTTGCATAGAAGATGCAGAAGTTTGTTATGTTGTGGAAGGCAACTGATCTCCTTTGGATGTTATTCTTTTTGACACGTAGTCAGACACTTTTTAAACAGAAAACTGTAAAATTAGAAAGTAATATTTCTAATTTTTGTTAAAATTTTTCTTGGAATATTAAGATAATCTTTCACATAAGAGAAGATAATTGTTTTTAGTAGCAGATTTTTTTCAGTTTAATATTGAGATAGATTTAAAAAAAAAAAAAGCTACACAAAAACCAGTGCAGTGCTTCAAATGAAGTGTCTTATAAAGGGACTGGTATTTTTACGTGTATGTGTTTACAATTTAGAGATGTTTTTGAAATGTATTAATCATTGGAAAAGAATTCCTAGTTGATTTACATACACCTGAAGTTCCAACTCACATTAACTGTTTCTAAATCTCACTGCAGTACAAATACACATTAGAAAGGACTGTTTTATCAAATGTAAATAACATTATGACAGTAATGAAAAGGGAGGGCTTTTCAATGCCAATCTCTGTAGAATTTGTGGTGGTGTTCTGAAGAGCATGTCTTCTCTGTTGGTGTATCACACAGCTGTTTTTATTCTTGGTATCTGGCTTAGTTGTGTTTTGGTTTTAAATCTAATAAATGGTGTAACTGCTTAGGCTACTTGAATTGCCTCCAAGCAAACCAGCTTATTTTAATTTCTGTTAATTGCAGTGTTAGATCTCACTGTCAGTAGTAAAGTGTCTTAAGAATGCACTTAGGTTCCCCTGACTGGGACATAGGGAATATGGAATTTGTGGGGAATGTGGAATTTAATGCACTGCAAAAATGGTCTGTAGTATGTCCTGTGTAAGGAGTTTTACCTCAATAAAAGGATGACAAAGCTGGGAAGAAAAAAATTGGTGACAGTTCCTTCTTCTGATTTACCTTGTGTAATAGGAAGTTGATGTTTCTTGGTGTATTGTTGAAACTGGTTTGTCAAGGCCCTGCAATGTCATCCAAAATGTGTAGGTGAAATGGCATGACCTCAGACTTGAATTTTTAAATCTTTTGTCATGGAGCAATGTGAGATGAACATCTGTGCAAGGAGTTTATTCAGCCTGGACCATAGTGGGCAGGTTATTATTTAAAAATAGCTACTTAATTATTTTGAGACCGTATGATTCTGGTGTTGTTAGAAATTGAACAAAAGTAGACAAGCATGGTTTCATTCTGCAACCTGCTGGTTTACCATATCTGCTTTTGGAAGTCTCAGTTATACTGATGATGATGATGACATCATTATCTGGCCTTTTTACTATGTTGGTAAGTTGTGTGTATTAATATCAAGCATGAGAGCCTGATTATGCAAAACAATGTTTATTAGTAGATGGAACATTGTCTGCCTCTGTTGATAGAGGGGAACTAGCAAGAATCTGGTCAGGATCACCGATGCTAATGGATTTCTGAGAAATGGCAATGAACACTAAAATAATGGGCCATTTTTCCCACTTCTGCACATACTCTATGTGACTGTGGTAGCAGAAGTGATGGCACTACCTACTGCCCATGTATTCAGCTAAAGTAGGCTTAAAAAACGAGTGGTTTTGTCTTTCTTGTGTCTGCCCCACTTCTCCTTTTTAGGAGTAGGAGGTTATCTTCTCCCTGAGCAGTTCAGTGATATGATTCAGAGCTGTGCTTTACAAACAACTACTTCTTTTCAATATAGAGATTAACAACTGTGCCTTGAATGGCGAGGATGAGATAAAGATGTTAGAATTGCTCTAGTTTTGTTGCTAGGTCTCAATAAACTGCATACTGAGGAAGATAATACTGACTTTGGTTTGGCAGTTTACAGGCGTTTTTAATATGCCTTGAATGCTCTATTGGTAGGATGTGCAAAACCCCAAAAAAGGTTGATTTTGACATTTCTGTTCTTGGCAAAAGAATGGAGAGTCCTCTCACTGAGAATGCTATGTCACCAGGTTATTGGTACTTCACATGTTCTTGGAGTGTTCCAGGAATGATTACTTGGAAACATTAACACTCTTCAGAAACTACTTTAGCTTTGACTCTGAGTGGAGTTAAATCTAAATGGGAATATTTTTCCATATGGCCAAGTATGAACATTTAATGTTTAAACCTGAGAAATTAATGTTGGAAATGCATGTGCTAAAGATTTAGTGGACTGGTAGTCATGGAGTCACCACTGTTTGAGCTTAGAGCTCAGTGTATTTGCTGTGACCTTGTGCCATCTTTGCCAACAGAGCTGGCAGCCTCCTTGAAGGAGTTTATCCAAATGTAGGCTTACAGCCTTCTGTTTTAATGTGAAGTAGGGTGGATGACAGAATTCACAGCCAAACCTTTTAAATACATTGTATAGTTTTTTTCGTTAATGACTCTAAAGTTTTAGCCAAATGAACTCTGGTTTAAATTTAATTGATCCATCTTTTGTATTTCTGAGCTGCGTTAATCAGATTGACAATGTGAGATTTAAAATGAATATAACAACCTTCTCACATCCAACTTAATTTTGGTAAAGACAGAGAGCAATGAGGAAAAAGGTGACTGGAGAAACATCTCAGAAAGCACTTTGACTTAAGAAAAAATCAGGGAGTTTGGTAAAACTGAAAGGTGCTTCAATTACTATTACAGCAGCCCCTTTCTATGAGAGTCCTTAAGCATTCTAAGAGTCATTACCTATCAGATAGGTACGTGACTCCCAGCAGTCTCAGAGCATGACAAGAGTTTGACTCCAGGCATTTGCAGGAGTTCATCATTCTTTGATTATATGTACATTGCACATACTGTTTTAATGTAGCAGTAATGTTGATTTTGAAACAGTATAAATACACTATGGAAAGGAGACTTGCTGGGCTGCCCATGCTTACACATTCACATTCATATATGCATATATATTTCTGTGTATGTGTGTATACATAAACTCTCACAGACACTTACAAAAGCCTTATAAGTAACTACCAGGAATGTTTCAACCCCATTTTAAATTCTATTGAAAGATATCTCTAAGAGCTGTTGAAGTTTATTAGAGTGGAAGATGTATTTTGTGTACTTAAAAGCACACAAAAGTGGGTAATGATTTCTATTTATTTCAACATAAAGCATAACACAGAAGTAGTGGGTAAAATGAGCTTTTATAGAGATGGGGGAATGTTCCCAGTGGTGTGAATCAAGCTCATAATATTTTGTTAGGCCTTGTTGAAATGGGTGATGGGTTGGAGTACGCCTTCGTACAGTCATTTGCACACCATTAGCTGTTATATGCTGAGAGCAAATGTTCATCAGTAGCAGCCTTTATATTCAAGAACAATTGACATGTAGTGTTACATTGTAGTTCCACAAGCACTTCAAGCCTCATAAAGAAGCAGGCATGCCTCTCTCCTTCCCCCCAGTAATTACACAGTTCCAGTGTGAAGAGGAGAAGAGTGGTAGCTTGTGGGAGCTGTCAAACCTGTTCTGAGTGTACAAGCAGGGTCCATACCAGGCAGCTTTGGTCACACAGGCTTTGTGAGCCGTTCTAAGTGATGCATCTTCTGATGGAGCAGTCCACCACACTAAGAAGCTCTTTTCTTCTATGGAGTTACCCAACTTCTCTCTTCTCAGTGTCTCAAACTGAGTGTGATGATATCATCTTGTCTCATGGTGGCTGGGCTCAAGGCCTGCGGTTTTGACTGTGCATTTAGATTTTAAAATGCATGGTTGAGTTATTTGAAAGAAACTAGATGGATGTGAAGCCAAGTGTTTAAAGAATACAGTGTAATCAAGACAAAGTTTAACAATAGAAAAATGGGAGCTATAACCAGCTTGAATACTCACTAAACTGTGTCCTTATGTTGACTGGGTAAATAAGACTCCTGAAGTCTATTTTGCATGTAGTTTTTGTACTTAAATACTTGGATCTCCATAGAGATTAACTTTTTATATGTCACATCTAAAGCCAAGGAATAATTTTTGGGGTAGGCGAGCCTTATTATGTATTTATTTTAGATAATATTATAACTAATTTTGTATTCTAGAAGCACTGGCAAAACTTTTTAAGAAAGCATTGCCATAACTCTGCTTCTGTTTCTTTGAGAAGGGCTTTCTAAGAGAGTCTATTTTAACAAACATGAGATTTTTGCCTGAGCCTCTGAAAATATGGAGGGGATACTGTCTTATGCTTAAACAATAATGATATCATTAGGATATATTAAGATAATTTACTTTGGAACAAAATACAAAGTTTCTAACACTGACAATTGGAGGAAAGTGTAGTGACATACCACAGAATCTCTTGTGGAGTGGGTGTAATCGTATCAGATGTTTGGATACAAACCAGCTATTGTATTTGAAATCATAAACTGCTTTTAGTATCTGTTAAGTGTCCTTGTGTCACTCTGCTGTTGTTTCTGTCAATGCTTTGAACATTTAGAATTTGAAAAACTAGAAGACAGTATATAACATAAAATTTCCTCTTTGTGACTTTATTTCCTTTTTTAAATAACCTTTTCCTCTGCAAGTTTGTCATTAAAATGAGGGATTGAGTGTGGTCATATTATGTGTATATAATTAACTGAGATAAGTATTTATAAGGTCTTGTTTGCTTACTTTTTGTATTTGAAGTTTATAAATGTTAATTGTACTGCAGTGGTGTCAGGATACTTTGAGTGCAAGTAGATTGCCCCAGTAGATTGGATAGCCTGTGTGGAGATGGAACAGTATAGTGGTACAAGTACACTTATGCAGGTATTTGTGTCCCCATAAAGCTTGTACCAACATGACTATTAATAAACAAATGTAACTCTCCATCTCACAGCATGCAGGACCTGGGACTAGTCAAGATAGACAACATGAATTAGTTTCTTGGAAGTGTTTCAGATACAGATTGACTTCTATTTTAATATGCTTTTAATGTGCTTTTTGTCCCTGATTCCCTTTTGTTTATGATTTGGGGGAATCTGGAAATCAATTACTTCAATAAAGAAAAAGAGAGCTGTAATAATGATATACATACTGCAGTGATAATAGTTCAGAATATTACCTGAGAGAGGTATTTTAATATTTTTATCATTAACAAATGTTAAGGCTTTAATTTCCACTTGGTAAGCAAGGTTAGTAGTTCATGCCATACTTCCTCTGGGGATAAAGCCTGTGAAATTATAACTATATGGATACATGCATAGGAGGTTAATAAAATAGGATCTATATTATGTCCTTGTCTTCAGTCAAACGTTGACAGTTTGAGACCTGAGGATCTGCCAAAATGTCTTGTTGTTGACTTAACATTCATTAAAGTAGATTTTCTTTTTGGAAGTCAAAACAAAACAAAAATCCACAGAAAATGAAACAAAACAAACAAAAAACACAACCAAAAAAACCCCTAACCAAAGCCAACCAAAAAAACCTGCTAGTTGTCACACAGCTCAAGCATTTGGCTGATCTGTTGCATTCTTTCATAGGACTAACAAGATGTTTTACATTTGAGACATTGACTTCCTTATACACAACATTTTTCAGCCAGAGGGAGTATGAACCAAGCTGTAAGCAAGCGAACAGTATCTTTTGCTCTAACTGCTGTTAATAGTTCCTTCTACTGATAGTCTATATTAAATAGAGTTCTTTTTCTGTCCTTGAAAGGATGATGTTTAGTATTTTGTTTTATGGGCTGAGCATCTGCTTCCTTTTCTTTACCCTCACAGTATGTAAGTTTTCCTTCTTCTCCCTGAAGTTATTTCCTGTCCTTTTTCCATAGCACTGTCATTTATTATTGACCTCACACTCACTTTGTGTGATATTGCTAGTACTTTCTGAATAGTCAGCTACACAGAGAATCCATTATTTACCTTGGAGAGCAAGGTCAGTACATAAAGCTGGAGGACAAATTTTATAGTTCCTTCCTGGCATTTTGCTGTGCGTGTGTGAAAAATCTGGAGTAAACATCCATAAAGTGTTATATTCCTCTCTTTCTTTTTTTTTTGAAAAAGGCACTGATTAAGTAACATGGGCAGTAACTTTTTTTTTCTTTGTAAGAAAATTTGGAAATAAATTCCATGAAACTAAATCTAATTTGATAATTTAGCCTTTAATAGCTTGAAAATTTCGCAATTCCGAAAGTTCACCCCTCCAAAGAGAAGATAGTGTGTTGTGCCCTAATCATCCCTTAATTAAAAATCTTTAGCTGATTCAGTCTGAGGAGTCTCAGGGTTATGTTATTAGATATGAGGGAGTTCCTGTTTTTCTGTCATCAGGGGAGACAAGGAGAGTCCTGGTGCCATAGGAAAAGTGAGATAGCTTTTACTGTTCTGTATTCCTTCGCTATATGTATGCAAAAGGAGCATACATGTAATGTGAGATGATACCTGTGAAGGATCTGTAAGGCTCTTTAAGGAGGTCAGTGAACATATCTGCTGGTGGGATAGTGTACCACCTGACATGCTGGTCAGCATCTCTGCCTGTATTTTATGTCGCAGGAGTCGTGTCTGTCCAGTGCAGCTAGTCAGCTCACATGGTAGAACAGAAAGCGTGAGGTGCTTTATGGCAGATGTGCAAGAGTCATGCCTAGTAATGAGGATGTATGGGCAGGATGCAGAAAAACGAAGCTCTTCTCATGGTATTTAACAGGATTGGGGGGGCTGCTTTTTTTGTTGTTGTTTGTTTAATAAATCTGTCTTGTATATTTGGGTAAAGAAGAACTGAAATGGATGACCAGACACAATGCCATGCCTTTGTGATGCTGTAATGTTAGGAAGGCTGCAGAGCCACTGAAGGGAACAGCCATGTCTGGCACATGAGCATGTTTGTCAGACACTGTTTTCTGCTCATGTTGGCAGAGACAGCAGTTGGGGTTCCAAATTACAAGGGGTTTCTGTTTTTTGTAAGGCAAGTCTCACATAGCTCATGGTAGCTAGCTTTAAAATAGCTGTGAAAGGAAATATTTTGGACGCATTTTTTAAAAAGTGCTTTTGACCTGTAAACCTTCAGTATTCCTGTCCTGTGGTTCTTTGTAAAGTATCATATCACCACTGAAGAACAAACTACTACAGAAGAACATGCAGAGTATTGGATTATCAGATATGAGAAACTCTGCTGACAAGTTCTCTTTATAAAAAAAGTCATAGTTTCTATTTTTGGTAGAAATAAGTTGTTCAGAAAAATGAAACCACTTCTAAGTAATGATAAAATATGGGACTTTCATACCAGTTTTTAAAATGAGTGTTTAAACACCTTTATGAAGGCTTATCTTAAAAAGAAATCCCTGAACTGGAAAGCCTGAACAGCTTTGTGTGTAAATTTTGATTTTTTGCAGCAGTTTTTAAAGGCCTCTGTCCCTGAAAATGGAGTTAAAAGACAAATTCAGTTCAGAATTTTGTGGTTGTCTCAAGCAATCCAAGCCATGTTGCTGCCAAAATAGGTTTTCCCGTCATTCCCTGGTGACTTGCCTGCTGATCTAACAGGAAACAGCTCTTTTTTCTTTTCTGGATCAGTAAAGCTGTGTGGCTTAATGTTTGCTGGCTCACAACAGGAACAGGGAGGATTGTACAAGCTGAGATAACAGTGTGCTAGAATTGTTGCTTTGGGGGATAGTGTCTTTTGGCCTACATTTTTTAGGTCTGTTGATAACGTACAGTGTTGAAATGAAGTAAGTATCTGTCAAACTAATGTATTTGGATCTTTTTAGATAACTTGATCTTTTGGTCTGATAAAACTGGATGTGACCACACAGGGACAATACATGGTTTTTATGGGGGTTTCAGAGTGAGGAAGGACCTATGAAGGCTTCAGCCTGCAGGCTCAGGCTGAGTCTACAGTAAATTCATTAACCAGTTTCTTTAAGTTTTTGGCAGTTTTCAAGGATATTTGACTGAAAGTTACTCTTTTGCTGGATTTCAAATAAAATAACTTTTTCTGGGGCATGCAGTGAATACACTTCAGTGATATCTATAAAAGTTAATGTGTTATCTGGTGGAGTGAATTTGCTTTTGTTGTGCCTGACTGTGTTTCCTGGATCTTCCGTGTTCATTTGGACTTGGTCTAGATGATGACTGGACCTACTGAACTTGTTGATCAGTAAATCCAGCTGTTTAAGTTTATATGTTCTATCTGTAGAAAATCAGGCTGTTTGTTTTCTGGACTGTTCACAAGTTTTCAGGCTAAACTTTGCTGCTTAATAAAATTTGACTTGGTATGAACAGCAGATGAAGTTATTGGGTGATTAGAATGAGCTTCTGCTATTTTTGCTTTGGTTTTTATGTCTCAGCTTACACACAGAAACAATGTAATTAATGAGATGTTATGGGTGTTCAGAAAAAAAGGTAAAAGCCTATGGAGAAGTACATAGAATGGGGGCCCCAAGTTAATGAACTGTATTGGTCCTTGCTGTTTTCTTCCATTGTTCTTGCTCCTTCATTTTGCCACTCTCCTTAGACTTCTCTGGCTCATCTTTGCTTTTCCCTTGTTCTGTTTCTAGTCATACTCCAGGAGGTTGTAAATGGAGATCAAATTCATGATGTCTGTTTACTTCCCTTTACTAAGTGAATTCAACCTCTTAATTAATTTTGGTAAATTTAAATAGTTCACAAAATCTTTAATATCTATGGAAGACCATGATAGTGAGACTGCTTTTTTTCTTCATTAAAAGAATCACTAGATAGCTAGCATTGTGTTTAGAGAAACATATGCTGATTCCTTCAGATGAAGTAAGCCTGCTGTTGAGGAGGAGCTGGACTTGTTTTTTAGGAAAAAGAGGAGGTTTTATGAGGGGTGCTGTCCTACTAGAAGCAAGAATGGTGTGGAAACTAGCACACTATGAATATTGAGCCAAACTTTTAAATTTACTAGGAGGAAAAAATGATAATTTTGCTGTTGACTAGAATACCTGAGTGAGATGGTTCATGCAGGAGAGTGAAACTGGCTGCTGAGGTTTGTTTTTCCATGAGACATTCTGTTGTTTTTGTTTCCTCTTGATGATTATTTACCATCATTTAGTGATCTTAGTTTTCTCAGGCTTCAGTGATTACTGAGCTCTCTGACTCAGTTCAAAAGGTTGTTTCCTCCAGGTTTTGCATCACTCTGACAGAGTCTCATGCTCTAGTCTTTTATAGACAGAGCTCTTAGTATCACTGCATTGCCTTTTCCGCCAGACAGTTAGCTCATTTTCTGGCACAAGCCCACAAATGGGGGAATTGTTAAATTAATCTAGAAGAGTTTATTCATGTGGATGACAATGAAATAATAAATGAAAAAGTTTATTCTCAGATTTCTATAGAAGCAAATGTTGAAAGCTAGATATGTAAAAGTACAACTCAACGGCCTGAGGATTGATCTTCCTTGCAGTGCTTTAGTTACCTAAAACTCATAACCTGAAAGTACCTGCTTGTGTTTAAATGTTAGTATGGCTGGTAAAAACTGCTAGCTATAAAATGATCACTGGTTAGTGAAGGATATATTTGTTTAATAAATATAGTGGAGATACTCAAATTAAAAGCAGCTTTGACTCAAAAAATGGTACTCCAGTTCCTTATATTTGAAGTCATTTGATTCCAAAGCAACTAGCACAAACTCTGTGTAGTTGGTCTTAACCATTGTTATTTCTTAACATTAACAGTCATAAAATAACATTCCATTGATCCAGACATTACATTTGTTTCTGTATCACAATGCATTAATTTTGGTGTTTGTATAGCTTGTGTATTGATTTCTCTGCATATTACTGTTAGTCTTCATAGTCACACTGAATGGTGGAATAAAGTAATTAAATAATCTAAAGTATTTAAAACAATGACATTTTTGTAATTTTTCTTTTTTTTCAGCTATAATCTTCTGGTAATCATGGAGCCATATTTTGCTGGTTTTAAGCACGTGCAGCAGGACTATGAAGTCACTGTTGAACTTGCCAATGAGGACACTCAAAAAACTAGAAATGTACAGAATTCTAGGACAGGGTCTTATGGTGTCAGTATTAGAGTCCAAGGAATTGATGGACATCCTTACATAGTACTAAACAATACAGAAGGGTGCTTGTCAGAAAATCCTCCTTCTGGAAGAGAACAGCAGGCTGTTTCTCAAACTGTAAGCAAGCCAGCCATAGACTCCAATACTGCTTTTAAGGTGGAGGACAAAACCAGTGAACACACACAGTTTCCTGCAGCACAGCATGTGCAACCTGGTGTGCTTAAAAGCCTAAAGATAACCAATCTGGATGAAAAGGAAAATGGAATATCAGGTTTTAAAGACGGAACAATGAAATCCTCTAATTTGTTGAACTTTCAAAGAAATCCTGAACTTTTACAGCCTTATGATCCTGAAAAAAATAACCTGAACTTGGATAATTACCAGTCTTCTGTGTGCAGTACATCCAAATCTTTTGCAGATGAAAAATCTGAAGCGAAGCCTTGGATTTCCTCATCTAAAGTAGTGTCCCTACAGAAAACAAATACAAATCTTGCAGAACCAACCAAAGCTATTTCAAAAAAGAGATATTTGAACAGGTCAGGAGAGGTAGAAGACCAAAATAAGCAGTTGTTGGATTCTCCCGGTAGCACAGTTAGCCCCAACGAAGTGTGTGTTTCAGAAACATTTTCATCTGCAGGAGGGTCCCCATGTGTGAGTCCCCCTGCTTATCCAGAGACAAGAAAACCTAGACCAGATGTTCTTCCCTTCCGTAGACAAGATTCAGCTGGGCCAATACTGGATGACTCACGAAGATCATCGTCCTCATCAGCTACTCCCACTTCTGCAAATTCCTTATACAGATTTTTACTTGATGACCAAGAGTATGCCATCTATGCAGACAATGTCAATCGACATGAAAACAGGAGATATATCCCATTTTTTCCTGGAACTGGTCGTGATATCGACACTGGTTCACTTCCAGGAGTAGATCAGCTAATTGAAAAATTTGATAAGAAAGTTGATCCCCACAGAAGAGGTAGGTCAGGAAAAAGGAGTAGAATTCATCCAGATGATCGTAAAAGATCAAGAAGTGTTGATAGTGCCTTGTCATTAGGGCTTGATGTAAATTCAGATTATTTAGGTGAATTAAGTAAAAGCTTGGGTAAGTCAACTGAGCACTTGCTGAAACCATCTAAAGTTTGCCTTCACAAGCAGATATATAGAGATCAAAAGTCACCTTCCAAAGAGATGAAGATTTCTGCTCGAAGTATTGGAAAACTGCAAATACCTGATAAAGACACTCAGAACAGCAATTTCAATTCATTGCAATACCACAAACGAAATGGAGCTGATACTGAGAGCTCAATGTTTATGTCATCTACACTTCCAGGGCAGAGTAAGAGAGAGGAAGTTAGAACAGTAACTTCTACTTTGTTGTTGCCAAATCGAATCACAATTCCATCTGATTCAGGAGCCAAGATTATTTCTGTGAAAACATTTTCATCTGTCCCTAATACACAGGTAATTCTGAATTTACTTTTTGTGTTTTTCTCTCTAGCATACTAAAACCACCATGCTAAATGCAGATTTTTCTGCTCTTCATTAGAACAAATTCCCATCACAATACTTTCAAATGGGATAGCAAAATTGTTCTCAAGAAACGTAAATACAAAAATTATTCCTGTAGTTGCAGGTATAGAAAACATGGTTTGTAAAACAGCTTATACTTGGATGGGTGAAGGAATGTGGTGGGGCCAAAAAAAATACTATTAGAAATGATATTACGATGATTCTTAGGCATAAGTGCACAAAAGTAGGATGCTGAAATACATGTAGATCCATGCAAAATTACATTTTCTTTCTTTCGGTGCGGAGCATGCGTTCTTCTTGAAGTAAGCCAAAACTCCAATGGATCATTGTGAACTTTAGGTCCACAGCACATAAATGCTTTCATAATAGAATAGAATGGAGAAGTTCAGTTGTTCAGGTTACATTTACAACGCTCATAGGATTCTAATTTTTGATATTTTATCTTGTCCTTTTAGGCAACTCCTGATCTCTTAAAAGGCCAGCAAGATCTTGCACAGCAAACGAATGAAGAGACTGCTAAACAGATTCTTTACAATTACCTTAAGGAGGGGTTAGTAAACTGTATTTTCTCAAAGCTTATTTTCTATTACATTTAAAATACGATTTGTTTAAAAATGTGAAGTCAAAGCTAGAATTAAATGAAATGTCTGCTTCATAATTCTGTATCTCAGCTGTGTTCTTTAAGGCATTATAGAATCTCAAAATACTCAGGCAGGCAGGACTTACAGAAGGTGTTATACAGGATTTGATTAAATGTACATTTGTATGTTTTGTCTTTTAAATACTTCTGGATTTAAACGGTTTGTTTTTTTTTATGGTGGTGATTTTCAATACTTTGTACACTGAAATTGTTTTGATGGTAATAGAATAGTATTGTTGCTTACTTAGACTACTTGTATTTTAGAAGTGCTGATAACGATGATGCAACAAAGAGGAAAGTCAACTTGGTTTTTGAGAAAATTCAGACTTTAAAGTCAAGAGCTGCTGGAAAGACACAGGTAAACAATTTTTTTAAGTTTTGGCTTGTTTCATCGTGGTAAGTCTTTAAAAATTTGAATGCACTGACTTCAGTTAGGCTATTCTTGTAGTCCCTCAGTAGTGCAGCTTAATTTTAATCATGCACTGAGGCGACTTAAGGGAAATCTATTTTGTAACAACTAAAAATGAATGTAAAGGAGTCTGCAATGAGAACTTCTACATTTTAGGAGAGAGATACAAACTTAACATTACCATCAAAAGGTCGTTGGATTGAAGGAAAAGCTAACACAGCTTTAAAAAGTATTGGAGGAGCATCTTCTAATTATGGTGATATAGATACCTAAGATATCTATAGATATCTAAGTGGAGAGAGTATTTTAATTTGTAGTTCAGAAAAGCAGCAACCTAGGATATTGTTCAAAAGCCATATTGCAAAAATAGCATTTGGCAATCTACCTGCTGAAAAGTGTTTTTATTACCTGCTACACGGTGCACTGTTTTTCCAGTTCTAAAGCAAAGTGAAGAAATGCCCAGTGGTTGCAGTGATGGCATAAGAAGGATTAAATGCTTGCTTTTGATGATTATTTTATCCTAGGCTACAATTAGACAAAATGAAAGTATAAAACACATCTTAAGAAATTACTAAAGAACAATGTTTGAAAATCTGTCTTGACACATGAGCATGAATCCCTTTGATGTCCATTTTGTGTAACTGGTGATATTTGGCTACTTGTGATTTAATTCATACATTGCCAATTTGAATTTTTCTTTAGGTTTATATGTTTTCTGTATTATTGGCAACAGGCCTTGAGCAGTAGCCAGGAAACTTTATGAAAATCAAATTATGGTTCCTTTGAAAATACTAGCTTGGCTCAACCTATATGGAAGTCCTTGGTAAGCTCAAGCAGTTGAGGCTTCACTTTATTAGGCCTGCTTCTAGCTTTACTTCATATTAAAAAAAAAAAAAGGCGAAAGAACATCCTGGTTTTGTGGGAGAAACATCTCTGTTTAATTGTAGGCTTCCGATTCTTCGGCTGAAGTAAAAGCACTGGCAGAACAAAAAGCAGAACTTGAAAGGAAAGTGGAAGAATTAGAGAAAAAACTGGATCTAGAAATTCGGGTATGGCGCTTTGTTGTTACATAGCTTTTGACTATTTCAAATGTACTGTATGTGATGACTGGTTACCCAGCTGAAAAATTAATAAGCACTTCTGCAAGTGAAAAATACCAAAATCTTGAAATGGCTTGTTTTATATAATAAAGAAGAGCATTTTCTTACTATTTTGCTTAACTTTTGATGTACAAAATTCAGAATCAGCAAAATTCCAAAGAAGAGAGAGACGCTACACGAGCAAGCCTAAAAGATCTTCAGTTGCAACTTGATGAAAGTATATGTGAAAAAGAAGCCTTAAAAAAACAGCTGGAAGAAAATGAGAAGGAACTCAGGGAAAACCTAGAGGAGTGAGTTAATTTTAGAAAAGTTATTAATTAGGATTTGTACCTTTTCTTAAACTTTTTTGATTAAAAGTATCTGTGTCTTCAGAGTTATGGAATCAGAAAGAGTCACGCTCTTTATTTTAGGAAATATTTCTACTGTTTAAAAACGTTTTTAGGATATCCAGAAGAGAAAGTTTGCCGAGTTTATTATCTACCACTTAGTGCAAATTGCTTCTAATGTTCATAATATAGACTTCAAGTCTTTATAATGTGGAAAAACTTGAATACTTTGTTCAAGGATATAGCACCAGGTTTAAAATAAAATACAACTTTCCACTTAAATAGCTACTTAAAACAATTCTCATTGTTACCGCTCTGACATTTTGTCTTTCTGCCTTGTTATATCCTGTTCCCTTATGAGGAATTTGGGAATAAATACCTGTATCTTTTTAGTAGTTGAAAGAACAAATTAGTATTTCTACAAATTAAAAAAATTCTGTCTGATTTTTCCTGATGAGGCTTTTTCAAATAAAGATGGAGCAGGAACAACACCAGACTGAGATCAGAGATCTTCAAGACCAGCTCTCTGAGATGCACGATGAACTGGATAATGCAAAACATACTGATGAAGGGGAGAAAGAGGTTCTGATTGAGGTTAGTTATAAAGTACCAGAAGAGGGATGAAAAAATGGAAAGAACTGCATAAAAAGTGGGAACTAAGATACAGATAGAAGAAATATATACCTTAATTTTTCCTATTCTATTAATCCAAAACAATATATGATTATTAGCTGACCTAAGAAAGTATATTATGATACAAGTATCAACACTAAAAGGAATATGGAGTATAAGTACAATTGTTTTATAGAATAGGAGAACAAATAACTTTAATAGTTGAGGGACAACTGTGTTATCTGCTATTACTAGATAATAATCTCAATCAACTTTAACAATTAGATGGGATTTTGCATCAGAATAGTAAAGATCAGTTTAAAGGTGTACATATTAGCAAGGCCAGATGAAATTCAACTAAGAAAATTGAAAGAATTCACCAATGCAGTCTCTGAACTGTTGACTCTCTGTTGATGGGACCAGGAAGAGAAGAGAGGAGATGGAGTAGGAAGAGGAACATCAGTTACAGGTTTTCTTCACCTTGGGATGGAAGAGGAATTGGCTGTAGCCCTGGTTATAGTAATATACTGATAATGAAGTAGAGAACACTGCTTATTAAACTTGTTGATAAGGGTGTATAAAAGTATCAATGCATAATGGTTCAAAAGGAAGATTAGAATTCAGAATTATCTTAAAACTTTGTACTACCCAAACAGTTAGCTTCTCTTAATACTAGTGCAAAGAACTAGCCTAAGAAATGGAAGCTAAATGTTAAAATGCAAAATAGGAAGCAAAAGCATAGACAAATATGAAAACCTGTATCATCGAGTTCACTTCTCTTGCAGTGTGGGAGAAGTTTTTCATTGTTCTTGTCTACCTCTTCACTACAGAAGGTAGGACTGAGGGAGTAGTTACAATGAAATCTTGATTTGACTCCTGCTTTATTTACAGACAGCATAACATGCACCATCAAAATCTTTTCATAGTTTTGCAGCATCAAATATGTTGACCCATTATATAAAAACATCATATATATGTTATACTTCTCATAATCCTAGGGCCTAGTAAAGTTTTTGCTTACTATAAAAGCCACAAAAAATACATTTATCATGCAAAATGAAGTTGAACTTGGGGAACTTACATCTTTTCCTTCTCTGAAACACAAACAGCACATTCATTGGAGCTATTCATTATGCAGTTGTGTTTAATTTTGTTCTTTAGGAGCTGATGCAAATGAAGCAGGATCTGCAAGAAGTATTAATAGCGAAAGACCAGCAAGAAGAGATTTTGAGAAAAAGAGAGAGAGAGCTTACAGCTTTGAAAGGAGCATTAAAAGAAGAAGTATCTAGCCATGACATGGAGATGGATAAACTTAAAGAACAACACGATAAAGAATTGCTCAGTCTACAACAGAGCCTGGAGAAAGCAACAGAGGTGATATTATACCTTTCACAGATGTCATATACTAGATGCTTTCAGATACTCCTACTTTCTTAGCAAAATAAGTAGCTAAAAATTTGGTCTAGATGATTCTTAGCTACTGAGAATAAGTTTTATTTCTTATGCTTATATAGCCCTGTGATTGTTAAAGTTAAAATTGTAGGCCCAGTTTTATGCTTAGAAATGTCCATGCTAATTTATAACTTACCTACACCTCATTGGTATTTTGTGAGTTGCAATTATCCTACTGGTTGTGGCTGAGACCGTAATGTAGACCTGAATTAAAATTAAGCTTGAAATTTCAAAGAATTTCCCAAAGGTTTATATGCTTTATGAGCAAAACAGGAGCACACATGGAAGATGCTGGATAGATTCTGTGTGGCTGAATTCTCATAAAGATTATTCTTTTAAAGGATTGCTTTTAAATGTGAAATTTTCTTCAGTGGTGGGAAAGTTTATATACACTGATTTGTTTATGTAGCCTAGGACTTCTACTTGAGATTGTTTGGCTTTGCCTAAATTTGTTGTTTCTCTCTACGTCATCGTGAATATATTTGACTCATCTGAGCTGTTTGAACTGAATTCATGTTTTTTCTTTGAGAGAAAAGTAGAACATTTAAATTATCGATTTTTATGATACAGTAATTGTAGTGACAGCTTAACCTCAGTGAACCATCTTTCAAAGTTACTGCGTGGTAATTTACTTATTTCAATTATGGAACTGTAATTACGACTGACAAGAAATGAAAGAGTAGTCTGTTTGGCATAACAATGACAGAGTCTGGGAAATGGCTCTATGACTAGGTTTTTGTGGTGTAGAGATAGTTATAAATAGCATTTATTTACTTGCATGACACAGTCTATCTAATAGTAAATTTAAGAAGGTTTTCAAAATGCAATTTAATGTTGCTCTAAGTAGCAGTGCTGCTCTTCTGATTTTACTTCAAGTGATTTTTGTTTTTATTTTAAGTAAAACTTCTCTCATGCTTAATTGGAGGGTGGTGTTTTTTTGATCTTTTTAGTATTAGTACTCTTAATGATTTTTTTGAAGGCCAGCCTTATCTCTCTGCCTGCTGACTGAGAGTGGTTGTTGAGTTTGATATGCCATCTATGAGGAAAATATAACCAGTCTCTGCAGGGAGTTAGATGATCCTACAACAGAACAGGCCAGAATTGTACTGCTTAACCATGAGTGCTCTGTCATTGTAGATGGAGTGACACTTCTGTAAAAAATTGTTTAGTAAAATTTGGAAATAGCTTTTGGAATGTAATACTGTAGGTAAAAAGCTATAGCTAATTGCAGCTAGTGCTGTCTAATTTCTGCTTAAATTGTATCAGCTTAGGAGTGCAGTTTCAAAACTGCACAGCACTGTCAAATTTGTGTGTTTTGAGAAGCAGTCTGCACAAATTATGTTGTTCAGAAAAAGCTGTAGTCATCGTATTACAAAGTGGCTTATCTAAGCCTGACCTCAGCTGATTGATTATTCAGAGTTTATCATACTTCTGACCTTGTTCTCAAAATGATAAAACACACTCAGAATTTAGAAGCTGATTCATTTATCAACCCTTTTAAGAATGCAATGAAGCTTGTGGTCATGTAAGCTCTAACTGATATGTGTGTTAAGACATGTTATGTGATTAAAGAAAAGGAATTTTACTAGAGCAAGTGTTAATAACAGCAAAAGACAGTGATCATTACAAACTAAAAGGGTGCTCCTTTAAAATAAGAGAAAAGAGTGATTTTAAGCATTGTAGAGGAGAATAAAATTGGTTGGGTTTGGTTTTTTTTTTCCTTCATCTGTCTGTACTTGGAAAGGAATTTGGTAATAGCATCATGCATGTTTTTAGGCAGCCATTAAATGAAATACTGAACAAATTATGGAATATTAGCTGTGTTGTCAACAAGAATAATAAAAATGCCTCTAAAGCTCACTGAAGTTTTATCTTGGTGACTTGGGTGCTGAAGCAAATTTTTTGAGTTCCAATTTACTCTTCTGTTTATTTATTAGGGACATGTATGTGTTTAGATGCAGACAGTACCATGAAACTACAACTGAGTGATTTTTATACTGTATGTAGAGTCAAGAAAGCCTTTGAACAAAACTATCCTGCAGAGTTCTATTTGAGCTGAATTAGACTGCATCTAAACATGACAACAACAATTTGTTTTGTCTCTAATAGTCATTTCATCATCATGAACCTTATTCAGCCAAGACTATTTCAGTTGGAGAGGGGAATTGGTTGGTTGTGGCTTTGTTTTGTTTTGTTGTTCGTTTTCTTGTTGACAAGAGCCTGTGCAGTCAGTCAGGTCTTTAATACCATCAGGAAGATCTCTAATCCTTATCAGTAAAAGATAGTGTGTGTACGTTCAAGTGGTTTGTTCTTTGAAAGTATATGTTTGTTTATGTATGTGTGTGAAGTGGCTGACTGTGTAAGTCCATTCAGTATGGTAGGAATGTGAACACAGAACTGGTTAATATTTTACTCTAGTCTATGCAACAACTTCTGACCTTGAAAAAACTGTTAGTATAAGCCAGTCTGTCAGGATACATAACTAGGAGGATAATATGACATTGATATAGCTACTGGTTGAGAGGTTAATACTTTCTTGGCTCTGGATTTTACAACTGTGTAAATGTTAGGTCATGCTTACATTGGGAAATTCTGTTTAATATGGTCTGTGTAAAAAAAAAAAAGAGGTGCATTCTCAATTTTAAAAAGAAGGCATTTTTATTTTTCATAATATCTCATAAATGAAAACCTAAATAGTTTTGGAAATAATATTAAGGATATTATACTGTTTAGATCAGTGAAAATGTCCTTACAGACAGAACAAGTCTTGTCCCTAAACTTTCACAAGTAAATAATTTTTAACCAGTTAATAGAATGGCTCTAGCTGAAATGGAAAGAAAAACAGTCTGACTTGCTTGTAAATTTTTGCACTTGCTTACTGAATAATCTCTTGAAGTACTGCTGAGGATTCAAGTTGGTTGCGGCATACTTCACTAAGATAAAAAAACACTGACCCTTTTAATAGTTAACTAATAATAGTTAACTTCCAAAGACATAGCCATGTGTTAAAGTAGACTAAGCCTCATTTTGAGAAGATGGGGAGAATTAATATAATCAGTGTAAGGTAGAAAAGCAGTAAGTAAAGCTATTTAGGCCATTTAGTCTCTTTTCCAGAAGCTTACGGTTTTTTGTTTGGGGTGGGAGTGCTAGCCTAACACTCCATCTTGCCTTTAAGGAGTTTTCTCATTTTAGAAGTATGATATTTCATTATCCATTCTTGTCCAGTGTTACTGTGTTACTCATTCCAGGGCTTTCAGCTGCTTTAAGAAATAGTGTCTAAGGTTAGGAGAATTGCCTAAAGGTACACAGTGGGGAAAAATACCAGAACTACAAACAGTGCTACAAACTGAAATTAACACCTCCTTATTTGCATTCATAACCTTTAAAAACTAGATGATGGTACCTGGATAGTTCAGAAGCTCTCTTTACTGAAGAGCTAATAATGATTGCAATTAAAGGGCTGTTCCTATGCTGAGACTCGCTATGGTTGTCTTTTTTTGCTTGGGTCTAGGTTGGTTTAGTTTTTTTCTTTACTTGGAAATCACCTGCTTGTTACCTAGGGAAATCAGTGTCTAGTTGTTTTATTTAACAACAATAGAAAGGGATTTGATACCTCCATCACTGCTGCCACCTCAGGGTCGTCTGAGGGAGCTGGGTAGATTTGAATCCCTGAAGCTACATGAAACTTCTTACATGTAGTAAGAAGTTAAACAACTAGTCTGACATCAACCTAAAAAGGTGGCCCATGAGACTTTAGATTTGGTTTCTTCCTTGAAAAAACTTTTGGAAGTGTGTTACTTTCATTTAAAAAAATCTTCTACTTGTACTCTAGCTTTTTTTGAATGGAGACTTACTCTTTAGATTTGTACTTCAAATATGGTAATTAACAAACAGTTAATTAGTTGAATTCAGTTTACTCAGTTGAACTTGATTCTGAAAGGAATTGTGGTTGGTTTTTTTAAATATTGGCTGAATTGTGCCTAATAAACATTGAATGTAGCCAAAATTTAACAGTTCTTGTAAGCTATGAATGAGATACTTATCATCTTCTCACTTTACCTCTTCCTGTATTTTGTAAAAGAACTCTAAAGGTCCCGTGCTGTGCAGTCATTGCCAAAGGGGAGTTTCACCAGCTGAAACACTGAAGTCAGCCAAACCCATTTTTTTAATGATCAGTTACACAACCACTCTCATGTCATTGCCAGTGTTGAGGGTGTGGTAAAAAAGAGGTGTGGAGCCACAGAAACATTTTCTGCATTCCTGTCCAAGAGATTTTTTGCTATATTCGGATTGAAATAGAATGTTTCATTTGCATCTCAAGGACTCTGTGTTCTGTCCAGTTTCTATGGGTTTACACAATAACGAGTGGTGGGAAGGATTTTGATGCTGCTTGTACTGACTGAGCTCTTCAAATCTTTACTGCTTGTGCCAAAGTGAGAGTAGAATAGTATATAAATGTGTCACCCAGATTTCTGGGGGAAAAAAAAGGAATTCAAACAATATTTATTGCTTTATCTAAACTTGGTCTTGACTAATTTAAATATATTTTTAAAATATTTCTGGACATGTATTCAACTAGATACAAGGACACAAACCCAGACTTTATTAGATTCATTCCTTGTTAGGCAAAATATCTGAAAGGAGCAACATGAGAAGTGAGGGAATTGAATGCTGAAGTTCCCTTGTGGAGAGTAACTTCCTTAGGCTTAAAGCCTGAGGCAGTTGTGACTATGTGGACTCAGCTAAGCAGACCTACACGAGGTAATAAACTAGTTGTACATACCAGATCAAATAGTACACACTTACATATGCATGCATTCTCTCACTTTATTCTCATCTGTCCATTATGAGTTAAAAGTAGCTTTGTAGACACTTAAACACAATGTTTGGAATATTTTATGTATCATAGAATATTTATTGTTTTTTTCAGACTTTGATCTGATCCTGTACTCACTCAGTACTTTAGGAAAGTAAGCGGTAGAGAGATTACTGTCAGAAGGATCCATTAGGTGTGCATGTTCAAATTAAGGTGCCTAGGTTAGCATGATGTTAACCATTATATAGTCCTTGATATATTCAGGGTACATTTTTTGCTGACTTCAATTACAACTGTGTACTGAAGACTTTGGAAACCAAACCTTACTGTCTCAAATCAAGCATCATGCAGTTATTGATTGTCTCTGGAAAATTTTGGTTGAGTGACTTGCCTCAGGAGCTTTTTGGCAGAGACAATAATAGACTCCAGGTTCTCTAGGGCTTTATTTGGGTACCTTAGTTGTGAAACTATTCTTTCTCTTACTACCATGCACATCTCTGCAGCACTCCTTTATTCTGCAGCAACAGCCTCTCAGTGTAAACTCTTGTCTTGTTCTAAAGCTGAGTGACTAATCTTTTAAGCTTTGGAATTACAGTATGTGAGACCCACTAAAAAAATTCAGTGGTTATTGACCACTATATAATCTTTTTTTGTTATCAGAAACTGATTTTTTGCTGTGAACTTTTCTTTTAGGATTTGATAACTTGTTTTATTCATGGTGGTTTGAGGCTACTTCTGGACTAATAAATAAAGCTGCTGCATGTACACTGTGGTACAATGACAATGTCAGAATGCAGAAACTTATCTTCAGGGAGCCACAGAAGACTTTGTGTTGTGAGATTTCATCATTACTGTGATGTTTTCTTTTTTTCTAGACAGGCTTCTTTTTCTATTTTCAGCTTTTTAAAACAAAATAATAAAATGGCAAATATGTCTGAACATATAGTATTTTATTCCAGCTTTTGACTTCAAGAATCTTGTTTAACCAGTTTTGTCTGTTACATGCTCTTTATATGTATATGTACCTACTCTCATTTCAACTCTCTGAAAAGGCTGATCCATAATTCTGTGAAGTAAAGATGATGTTATATTAACATATTTGTTAATGTTTCATATTCAACATAAATCATTACTTTGTGACCTTTACCCAGTTCTGTTATCACGGGTTAAATTTATATAAACTTAGTTATAATAATTGCCAGAAGTTTGCCAACATCCCCAAATACTAAATGTAGTAATGTAAAGGATTTATGAATGGTTACCAGCAGGAGTCATTAATTGATGTAGTGTCGGTAAGCCTTAATGACTTTTTGTTAACTCCCACTGTTTATGTACAGCACCATTACAAATCTGTGTGGACTGAAGGGTATGGATCCGCAGCACAATCTGTACATGTGAGTTCTCCCTCTCTGGCTTTTATCTCCATTTTGTATTTACTAGCCCTACAGTGTTCAGTTGGCCTTCTGCTTTCATCCTCATCACTCTAACCCACTCTGATTCAGTACTTCTGCAAACAACGTTCAACTCCTTTTTTGATTGTGTGAGCCAGTCACTGAATTTTAAATGAAAGTGCCTTCTTGCTCATGTAGACAGGACCAAAGAGAATAGGATTAGTGCTGGCTGTTAGCAAATACCATCTGTCATGCAGTTTAAACTGTCTAGGCTGTTGCCACTTTCGGTTTTAGTCTATGAAGTGCAATAACTGGCGTTCAAAATTTATTAACATACATAGTAATTTCTCTGTGATTTCAGTGCAGTGATTTTCCCATATTCTACTGGCATGTTTTATTAGGGGAATAATACTGGTTGACTACACTAGCCTGTGTGGTAGGATTCCTTAGTCAGAGGACGCAACAGTCTATTTCTGCTTCAGCAGTGCCTGTGTATGGTTTGATAGCTACTGTCCTGAACCTTATGTAACTGTTCAATATATGGATAGGAATCTCTCCCCACCAGATTCTCCTCTAATGGTGTTGCTACAAGGTCTGCCAAAACTAGATTTCAATGCTTGTTTCCTTTGCATACCCTTTCTGATGATACCCAGGCTCTTTTCTGTTATATTCACTTGTCTTCCCAACAGAAGACCCGGAGTGGAGGTAGAAGTTGTGTGGGGTGACAGATAAGACTAACAGCGGAGAATAGAAGAGGGGGCACAGAGTTTTTGATACCATAATTTTCTCTGGCAATATGCTATAGGATATGGCAGGTATTGCCAAAAGCTATTATAATCCAGAAGTTTCGTTTTCATCAGTGAAGAACTCGGCATGCAATTCTCATTACAGTGGGGATAAATGAATATAGGCCGTCTTTATATCTAAACTCAGCTCTGTAATTTGACTCTGTTGGAGAATTGATGCTATATGTGTGTTTTCTACTCAAAGAACATCCAAGTCTTACTTGTGTTGTTTCACTTTGTTTAAATTTCACTATAAAATTGAAGATAATTATGTATTGTTTCTTCTAATATCCTGAAGGTGATCTTCCATACCTTATGTGTATAGTACAGTTCTATAAAGTAAATGGATAGAATGGATACTCATGTTTCTTTTCAGTCTTAACTGAAACAAACTGAAAGGATGTTGAAAAAATAGTATGAAGAAAATTTCTCCTACTCTTGAGAATATATGTAAGAAAAATGCCCACTCTCCAACTGCAGTAGAGTAAAACTCCCCTATATACTTAGGAGTTTTCCTACCATCTTGAAAACATATGTGTGAGTTTATATATTTATTGTTAATGTTTTTTAAGACATATCCCTTGCAGGTGAAAGAAAGGAATTTTGTACTTAACCTGTTGGAGAATTTGGGACCAATTCATTCATGTGAAGGCATAACCCTTGTAATCATTCCAAGGTCATTACAGACATGTAGAGATTTGCTGGTTAAGTGCTGGTCACTCAGGCAGCTGGAACTTTAGGCAGATCTTACATATATACTGATTTTATTTCCAAGATTTTAAATTAGGTTACCAAAGATAATACTTGCAACTTGCCCTTTACACTTCTCTGCCTTTTATATATATTTACATAAAGTCTTTCTGGCTTACTGAAATAAGTAGTGAAAAAGGAGAGAGAATACCAGTTGAGTTTTATTTTGGAGGCTGGAACAGTATCCTAAGATACATACTGCAAAAGGAAAGGTGGAGCAGATCTCTCCATATGACTGCATCATAGAGTAGATTTTGAACCTGTTAGGTTAAACACATAAATACATTTATATTTGTGTATGTAGATCGGAGGTTTTTGCTTGTTTGCTTTTGTATGTGTGTGCGTGTGCTGCTGAGTAAGTAATTCTTCCTGGGTTGGGCAAGTAGAGCAAGTGATGGTAGCCGAGGTAGTGGAATCTTCAGGTACAGTGTGAGTGCTGCAGTCCTCTCTTATTGTGCGGCCCTGTGTAGGCGGTTGGATGAAAAAGAACAGACAAATCAACATTCCTTTCCTGGAACTCCCCAGCATGCCTCTGCTGCTTTCACTCAGCTCCAGAAAAGGGAAATGAGACAAAAAGGAGCCACTGGTGGAGTGCTTGCTAATTAGGAAAACTTTGCTGTATGCAAAAAGCAAAAATTAAAAGGAATATATAAATACTACTGAAATGTCAGTATGTGAGAACTTAAAGTATCAACAGAGGTTTCAGAGCTTTTAAGTAGTTGTGTACTCAAAAGAACAAGTTTTTTCAGTATTTTCAAAAGACCAGAACTTGTCAGCCTACTTATGCTGCCAGTTTTTGTATAATAAGTTCATTGACCCTGCAGACAGTCTGAGTGTTTTGTGAGTTACTGCTTTATCAAACTAATTTGCATGATTTTAAAGATGTTGCTTGCTAAAAAACAGTCTAGTGAGGGCGCACTTTGTAAACTCCCTTTTATATTACTTTTCTTACTCCTTTTGGGGTTGGGGAGGGGAAAATCAGGGACTACAAACATAAACAACGTAGCAGAAAAGTTGTTTTCATACTCTAATAAAATATTTCACAAAATACTTTCTTTGCAAACTACTCTGTAGGATTTCATTTGTTTTTACAGAGATAAACACAATTTCATACACAAAAATGTTATGCTTCTGTAATTAATGTGTAATTACCTGTTGTTACCAGATAATCTAGAGGCCAAAGGTATAAATGGATTGAAATAGAATGAGAGAAATTAATCGATTTTATGTTCATGGAGGGACAGCGGTGAGAGCTAGGAGTGTTTAATGGGGAAAGGATTGCCCCATACTTCATCTTCCTGGTTTTTTTCCTTAAACATCAGCTATGGCCACTGGAAAGAGTATACTGGTCTAGATTGACTCAGTATGTCTGTGCTGATGTTATTAGTACTGTTGAAGGCCTTAAGGTAGAAGGCAGTGGGCCTATACACGAGAACCAGATCTCTGTACAGAATATTGCTTTGTATCAGACCCTGCATGCCCATGAGCAAGAACCACAAATTATATCTTGGCTTCTTTTGTGTTCTTTGGCGGGAATTCGCCTGACAAATCAACAAAGAGCAAAGATTAAATCCTTCCAGCTCTATGGAACTAAATGTTTATAAGTACATACCTGGTCTGTGTTACACATAGATAGTAGACACATATTCAGAGACACTCATGGCTTCCAAATTAAATGGTAGGGTGTAGCTAAAGTCCTTCCATCTTCAGGCAATAACTGAAAACCAAGTAGAGTAAGTACAGTGCCAAGTTTGGGCTGTATGATGCGCAGGTAGGGCTGCACCAATATCACTGTAAGGTACTTCCAGTCTGTGTTGCTTGTTCATGCCTGCTTACTATCTTCTTCTGTGATGGCACAGCACTTTGTGGTACCATGTTTTGAAATGGATTTGGGCTTTTTCTAGTAATGCCTTCCAGTCCCCTTTTACTCTGTCATGATCTCTGTGTTTATCTGTGTGTGTATTTATTACAGTTGATCTTGTTCCCTAAGTTGATTTATTCTGCAACCCCACAAATAGTTGCATGGATGTAGAGTGTGGTGTGTTAATGCTTGGAATAAGCAGTGAGGTGAAACTGCCTAAGTTTTGTGTTGCTGTGGAAGACATCATCACTGTGTTCCGTTTTGCTTTTGTTATCTGATAAGGGTTTTTTATTAGTTAGAATTACCTAGCAATGGGATTTGGTAATAAAAATATTTTAGCATATTAAAGAGGAAGATGTTAAGGTGAAAATACATATGGGAGGCACACGATTGTTCAGGTGTTGTATGTTACTTTAGCACATAGGTATGCCTGAGGGGGAAAAAGGCTCCTTGTGTGTTCTCCCACAGTAATACGAAAAATGCATGTTTGTAATGTATACAGACTTTAAGTTAAATACTTTGTTGACATTTTCATGTTATATCCTAGCTATGTTTGCTGTGATGCCATATGAAACTTCTGTTAAAAAACAACAGAACAACGTGTTTTTAAACATGATATATTTTCTTTTCACCAGAGTGCTGCTGTCCTTGCCAGTGAAAGAAATGCTGCAGAAGAGGTGCGAAATAGTATGGAAAATCAAGTCAAAGAGCTGACTGAGGAAAATAAACAGCTGAAGAGAACAGTTGATGAGCTACAGAGTAAAACTGAAGAGCTGCACAAACAAATTGATAGTATGAAAGGAGAAGAAAATTCAGTGAAGGGTAGGATAAAGACATATGAGGTAAGTTAAGAAAGCAAGCCCCTTAAGTAGTAACCTTCCTGTTTGCAAAGGATATATTGTAGAACAAAAGCTGACAAAGAGGAGGATGGGCAATGTCATTGAGAAAGCTAAGCAGAGCCAGCAAGTTGTTGAGAAGTAGGATGCAGTTTGCTGACAGGTATAGGAAAGATTTCCCTGGTGAAAACCAGTGTAAAAGCAAGTCACAGCTTGGAACTGGAGATAACAGTGATAGACCAGAGTGAGCACACTTTATAGCTCAGTTTACTTGTCAGATTAAAGGCCTTGGTGCTATTTCTAAATGTATCAACTTGTATTCATTGCAGGAAGAGAATCAACAATTAGAAGAAGCTTTGAAACATTCTAAAAACGAGGCAAAAGAATTGGTAGTGTTAAAAAGATCTTTGGAAAGTCAACTAGAAGATATGCAGGTAAGAACTAGAGCAATTTGGAGTGTTTAAATTTTATTTTTCCTGTTCATTTACCTGAGTCGCCATTACTTTGTGCAGAGTAACATCTCTATCCCAGTCTGGTTTGACCTTCCTGCACAACATGAATTGATGCACCATATGCATCTCCTGTATCTTGATTAGCTTTGGGTCAAGATGCTTGAAAAGTGTGTTCGTTCTTTCTTTCTTTTCTGTTAGCACATCCTTCAGGGCATCACACCAAGTAATGCTGCCTCCAGACTGGATCTCCAAATTAATCTAGGGAAGGGGACAGGTAGAAGAGTCTGTCTTGTCATTTTATTCACAACTTACGCCTAATTTCTAGAACACCAAATTTCATCCTCTTTCTGATTCTACAGTCTTCTTGTTCACCGGATATGGGCACTAACAGATGGACTTCAGGATGTAATCAGCAGGCTCTTTTGTTTAGAACAATTCAGCCTTTCTCTTTAGATTTTTCCTTGTTTTAATGAATAATGTTGTGCAATAGGCTGATTTGGCCTTACGTTACCTTTGACAATTTAGACAACAAAGTTTGGCACAGTAATAATGCTTATCACAGTGGAAACTTAATTTCTGACTGGCCCATCTCATTTTTTACATAATACAAATTACTTTTAATGGTGGACTAGCATAAGAAAGAGACTGACAGGATGAATAGAATTGTAATAGTGACTGTAAATGTAGCCAAATCTATTCCTCTTCAATCCCAAATTCGTACTTAGAAAAGTGGGAGCCGCAATACACTTAATTACTGTAGACAATTTGTTTTAATGCTTTTACCTAAAATCGGCCTCAGCATATATTGAAATTTGTTTTATGGATGATCAAGCAAATAGTATTTTTTGTAGTGTCTCAGGCTGTGTTATAACCTCTGTTTTCGAGTAGCCTCTGTGTAGTCCACTGTTTCAAGATATGAAATATAACTTAACATTTTTGCAACACAGAGAAGAAGTTTTTGAAGTTTCTTGAGAATTCTCTTGGGAAAGGAAATAATATAATTATGCACCTTAACCATAGCATATATGGTGCTGCAACTGAACCAACATTATAAATGGCAGTAGCAAGTATTCTGTGCTTCTCAAGTTGAACAATCAGCATACAGGATCCTTTCCAATGGTGGAAGATTATGAAATATAACTTTCTGTCATAGCAAATAATGGTAGGCACATAGAATTAGGTGACATTTTCAGTTATCAGTTGAAAGAAATTACTGATTTTGAAAAGAGAAGGTTCAACTAATATTACTGAGAAAAATAAGGACGTATCGCAGTGATATTATAGGTTACTATGAAAACAAGTTACTACTTTTGTCTTCTCCCGTTTTGATTTCTTCTCTGGGTATGTGGAAATGTGTGTTCTATTATTATTTTATGGCTCCCTGTCTTCTGGACCACTGTCTGTCCACCAGCCTGAAATTGAGAGATACTGCTGTGGAGTTAGCCTCACTTGCACAGAAACAACACTGAAGCTTCTTCACAAAGTAATTGTCACTTCAGATTGGCATTCAATTGGCAACTGACAAACTGTTTACTTGCCATTGCACTGTAACTGACAGGCCACCAAATGCCAGTGGAAAGCACTCAAGGATTTTTGTGTCTGAAACAGAGTCAAATTAGAGGTTATATTTAAGGTGATTATTGAAGCTGTCCTATAGAGCATCCCAGATTTCAAATACGGAAATTCAGTGCAGTGTACTGAAATGCTAGATGCTGAGGAAACTAAAGCATTTGGTTGGACAGCAGTAGTGTTTCCATTGCATTATGTTTTTTGTTATCCAAGTTAAGAGAAGTGATATAAATGGAAGTTCAGTTGTTTCTAGCATGACATGTTAGTCTTTCTCAAATATTAATGTAAGCTTCACTATTTGAATAATAAATTGGCGTAGTTACTAGCTAAATAATACAGAACATAATATGAACACCTATTAAATAGATTTTGAGAAAAAAATGATGCAGAATGGTGCAGTAAGAAAACCACTATTTCCAGCCAGGAGGAGTTCATCAGCTCAGAGAGCAATCAGCTGTTAGACACTTTTCCAGAGAGAATGTTTGTACATGTGAACCATCTGATCATTAATTAGAAACTTGTTGATTTGGTAAGAAAAAACACTGCTGTAATTTTTATTCATTACTTTACATGTACCCAGAGAAGCTTTTGCTTTCTCCAGTCACTAATAAATCTGATCTACCAGAAGGGGAGGCTGGAAAGTGATAGGAGCTTTACTGGGTCCAGGGAATGCTTAGTCCTGTGAGGCTTATGGCACATCAGATACCTGATGCATCACAAGAGGGACATGAGCATGACAGATTTTATCAGGTATGGGAGGAATGAGAGCATGAAGCACCTGAGCTTCAGTTCCCATGATATTCTGAAGCTGGATTGCTACTGTCAGTTTGTTGTCAGAAGTAATTAAAAACAAACTCATCAAATTGAAATTTTTCCTTGGAGCAGGTCAATTATTCAGGAGTTGCATTTTCTATTAAAATAATTCTGATTACAACTTTATGACATATTCTAATTTTTAGTAATGTACTTAGAATTTTGGTTTATCATTCTTAGTAACGAACAGTTAAAACGTTGGTGAAAATGGGGAGAAGCAATACTTGAAAAGTGTAAATTTTTCTTTTCAGGATGCCACAATGTAACTCAAAGGAGAAAAAGCTACATTTCAGTCTCAGTCATCTCAGTCTGCTACATATCTGAAAATCAGGCAAAGATTAGCATGACCTGATGAAAATTGAGGTGATCTTGCATCAAGACCTCTATTATTGTTTTCTTTAAATATTGTAATTATTCATACCTATTAGTACTTGGTCAGTTCCCCTGGTTAGAAGATGAAATTTCTTCTCAAGTTAATGATTGATTTTTTTGTTTGTTTGTTTGCTTGTTTAGTTGGTTGGGGATTTGTGTTGTTTGTTATTGTTGTTGCTAATTCTGAAGTAGAGAAAGCGACCAGATTTGCTCAGATGTTTACTTCCTTTTTGATACACGGGAAATGCAGAACAGCGTCCTGCTGGCACCATTATTTTGCCTCAATATTTTACTGATCTGTGTCTGTACAATTTGTTTCTCAAGGATGTGTAAACAAACAGTAAAGTTTAATGATCTGTGAAAGACCAATGGAGGGGAATGCACATGAGGGTTTTATAACCTGTTCAAATATGGCACATTTGCAGGGTTCCAAGATTTCAGAATTGTGAAAAAGGTCTCTGTTTAGCCCTATGCATGTTGCAACAGTTGTTTAGGAATTTATAGGAAGGATGAAGCACTGCATTTGCTTAAGTAATATTTGTCCTATACTAAACTAGCAAACTGTAACTCCATAACCTTTTTTTTTTTTACTTAAGTTTGTCTTGATGTTATAAAAGCTGGTGAAATTACTGCTGCACAGTGTGTTATACAACATTCCACTAAGGCATTAGAAAAGAGAACCTACATTTCATTATACATATTTCTTAACCTGCTGCAGGGGAGGATCCATTGTATTTCGCAGGAACAGCAACAGTTAACTCAGCAGTTAAAAGATGAAATTCACCAGAAGGAGCAGTTAAAGCAGAAAAAGAATGAGATGGAGAATGAACAAAGGCAACTGAACAAGACTATTGAAAAGTTACAGGAGGAGGTATGAGTTTACTCCAAAGAGGCTGCATGAATCTGAGTATCTTGAGACAGAAGCAAAGGAACTGCCAAATTGTAAAGATTTTTTTTTTTTTTTATTGTATGAAAGAAAGTGAAATGTGACTTTTACTCTTAGTATATTTAACATGGAGACTATCAGTAAAAGCTTTCAGGGCTGGACAGTTGTTAAAACATTGCTATCTCAAATACTGTTGTAAACTAGTTCTGTTTTCTTTAAGCAAGGTCTCGGATTTGAGTTCAGTTCTAATGTGTGCTGCAGTGATATTTTAGAGTTTTACAGCTGATCCTCAAAATGCTCCTGCATTACACTTCCTTTGCCCTCTGTGTGTAAACCATACAACTTAATACTGATACACTGAAGCATGACCGGACAGGTCACTGGAAGAACAGCTGACAGACAAAGAGAGAATAGTCTTGTCACACATACTGTTAGAAAATAACCTTACTGTTTTGTGTTTTCACACTTCTGCATAGAAATTCATTTGTTTGGGAACATTTGGTAAACTTTCCACTGGAAAATACTGAGCTGAGTATCAAAGTTAGGAAAAAACCTAACCTCTTGGTGTATTAAGCATGGTAGCTTATGTTACGGTTTGGATGAAATAACGAGACTTGTGGATTGGAAAAGGCTGAATAAGTTTAACTATTTTAANATAAGCCTGATTTTGTAGCATTATTTTAGGGAAAATTTGTATGTATTTTTTTCCCCTAGATGTCTGAAATAGTAGAGATCTCAAGAACGTCAACTCTGGAGCTTCAGAACCAGCTTGATGAGTACAAGGAGAGGAGCCGCAGGGAACTTGCAGATGTGCAGAGACAATTAAAAGAGAAAAACCTTGAGGTAGAAAAATCACGCCTGACAACCATGAGAATGCAAGATGAGGTAATGACTCATAATTCAGTGACAAATTCTAACCTTTGACCTAGAATTCAGCTCAGAAGGTTTTTCAAGACAATAAGTGTTTGCTGTCATGCTTTTGTGTGGTTCATCGTGAGAGACTGGTATCAATCAGCATGCTTTTGAGTTTCATTCTTCATGATGATGATCAGCATATTACTTCTGCCAAGGAAATAGGGTTTCCTGTTTATGACAGATAAATGCAGTGTTTGATCAATCAATGTATCTTAAGTGGTATGACAGAGATTCCATTGACGATCCGCTGCTCTTTTAATGCCTGCTACTGAAGGAATTTAAGAGGGTGGAAATATTGTTGAATTAGGAGAAAAAAACCCAACACACAGGAGTTATTTAGTTGCCAAGTTGCAGATTTAAATAACAAAGGTGTCTGTGCAGCCAAGAATCAAACACAGTCTTGAAGTGTCTGCTTCTTAGCATGTAAATTTTGCCATAAGGGCCGTGCAGTGTTTTCAAGTTGCATATACTTGTTCTGAATTGAAAAAGCTGTGATAATACACTGCTTACAGATGTTTTCTATACATAGAATATTTTAATACTTGATTTTTCCAGTTCAGAACTTTCCTTATGACTGCCCTTTCCCCTTAACAAACTTGGTTTAAGTTCAATTTAGAAGTTTTAACAGCAATAAAAGTAAGTATAGTTCCTTATATTATTCTATTTTCCTTCTGTATTTAGTCCGTGCAGTAATAGAGAGCCTTTTTAAAGGGATGAAGACTCATAATGAAATGTGAAAGATAAAACTGGAATATTGAGAACATGGCTTTTAAGTTGAATAAATGAGAATAGACAGCTTAAATAAAAGAGATATATATATGTGTGTGTGTATGTAAACGTGTATACACGTTGACTGACATCAATTATTTATAGGAAGTACAGTATAAAGTGTACTACCATAATCTTATTTTTTCAGATGCGTCTCATGGAAGAAAACTTGAGGGACCACCAGAGAGCTCAGGATGAGGCAATAACAAAAACTCAGCTGCTAGAACAGACTGTGAAAAGCTTGGAATATGAACTGGAAGCCAAAAGCCACTTAAAAGATGATCGAGCAAGACAAATCAAACTAATGGAGGTAAAAGATGTTTCGAAGTTTTGGTGTCTTGTTAGAACTGATTTTGATATTTCACGTGGATTCTGTCTGTGTGGAAAATCCTTGCATTACTACTGCATTCTAAAAACAGTCTCTAGAAACATTACAAAACTTCTTTTATTGATTTCCTGGAGTTGGTGGGAGCGATTAAAAAAGGAAATGAAACTTCTATTTTACTTCTGTCAGGCAAGGAAATTCATTTTAAAGGCTCATCTACCTGCCATCTCTTTTTCTAGATTCTGTGTATGTTTTTAGAGGCATTTCACTTTTCCAGCCTAGACTTTCAGACAGTGTGAGTCCTTAAACTTCAAGGAAGAGTGCCCTGGTAGCAATATGAAAAGGATGGGAAGGTAGTATGTTGAAATTACTTATCTTTGTTTCGCCTTAGGACAAGTTATCTCACCTGGAACTTGAGCTTGATGAAGAAAAGTCTAATTCAGATTTGTTGTCTGAGAGAATCAGCAGATGCAGAGAACAGGTACTATAACAAATTTGTAATTTACTAGAAGGCCAGAAGACAGTTTGCACTGAGGTACAACCCATGATAGTCTGTTCTTTTCTCTTTCTCCAGAAAAAGAATTGCTGTCATCCCTTTGATTAGCTTTAATTTCAGAGGGAGAACAGAAAGTAAAATCTTAGTTTCTATCTCAGCTTTCTTTTGTGGATCCTTGAAGCATCAAGGCATCATTACTACTTTGTTGGGACTCGGGTTGCTGAGATTCTGTTTGATTGCATTATAGTCTTTTTCCTGTGATTCTGTTGATATTGTACAGACTCTGATTCAGAGGGTGAAATAGAATGTAAAGGACCCATAATAATGTGAGGTCATGCTATTGTTTAATTAGGAAATCTTTAATGCTAGAGTCTATACTTGTGTTGTAACCCTGGGATAAAAGAATCTTAGTCATCACTGCACTAGTGGGTACTGTGGTAAGTTAATTTGCTAACTGAATGGAAACCCAAAATACAGAATGGGTGACCAAAATGTTACATAATGGGTAAAAGGCATGTTTATTTTGAGGTCTGGAGTTTCTCATTTCACACATGAGTTACAAAGGTTGCTTTGTTTTGATTTTATGCCAGAATGACTAAGTAGTCAAATTACTAAGGAGTATTTCAGGGTCTGCTAAGCATTTATAATGACATGAGAAATTATAATGGATTTGTTTTGGTAATATCTGTATTTCTGTAATTTTTAAAATTATATATATTATTTTAATGTAATTATAATCAACTATAATACTCAAATTTCTAGTAAAAACAAATTGAAATTGATTCTATTTTACATAAAGCTAAATATTTGCTTAAACATTGGCAAGGCTGATATTTCACATTTCATTTACCATGAAATGTTATCCTTTTTTTTTAACTTATACACACTTTGGAATTGGGGAATGGCTGCCTGAGGCACTATTCTCATCTTCCCTACCTCATTCTCGAGAAGTGTCACAACAAAGTGGAAACAGTAAAAAAAAGTATTTGGGTAAAGGTAGATCATACCCTGTTAGCAACTCTGGGAAGAGCAAAATGGTCAACAAACACACACACATAGAAAGCTACAGTGCTCAGCTGCCTGTGAGTCTAAAGTGAGCAGGGACAGGGCACATTTTAGTACATGATGGAGTTTTTTGCTACAAACAAGTGAAATGAAGTATTTCTTGCCATTTTGGTTTTGCAAACATAACTGAAAATATTTAATATACCCTCATCAGTTCTTGTATTCTATGAAAATACAAACATGAGTTTATTCACATAGAATTGTTTCCAGTAAGTGTGAAAAATGGACTAGTTAGTTTCCGTGACAATTTTAGAATAAATAAAGAAGGATAAAACTGCCTTGAGTGCATCATCCACTTCCTTTTGGTAAAGCTTTCCCAATGGATAGCTGTATACCTGCTCTTTAGCTGGCACCTGCTGTGAGAAGCAAACAAAGGAAAACAAATGAAAACATGGACATGAAGTTTTCAGTTCTGAAGGATCAAAGGAGGTTGTTTGGCTTTAGCTTATTTGTTAAGCATCAGTTTTTTGGTAATGTACTTCAGAATTGTGTATGTAGGTCAATATATATATATATGTGTGTGTTTGTATGTATATAGGTACCTATATATGTATATATATCTTACTTCTCCCTACTTAGATATTAACAAGAAATCCAGGCTGTGAACCTAGTGCAAAATAGTAAATAATGGTGATAGCATCTACAATAATATTAGAAATCAAATTACCTTCACTAATACTGAACTCAACAGCTGCTTCTAATCCTAAAGCTGGCACAAAATGCTGTTACATCTAATAAAGCCTTGTAAAATCTGATACTGTTGCTTTTCTCAATTCTTTATGGTTAGCATTCTTCAACTCCAGCTGTGATAACTGTTGCCTTAAGCTGCAGAAATATTTTATTCTTTCAACATAATTAGAATATATTAAATATAGGAAAGGTAGAACGTGAAGCACAAAGCTCTGCATGGTACATACCCAGGACCTGTCTTTAACTGCTGTGAAAAGTTAAAAGTTTGGCAGACAACTGGGTTTTTTCTCCTTTGTGCCTGTTAATTATGTGTTTACTAATGAAAAGTGCAAGGAGATAAGTGAAAACAGTTTCCACCTCCACCAGCAAGAATTGTGTGCTGCTGCCCTTCTTTTTTGATGAGGTCTTGTATGTAGTTGCATGTAACTTTCTGATCCTAATCACTTACACTACATTTTCTCTCTCACTGTTTTTCTGTGAGGTTGCTTTTGCCATGAGGTGTCCAACAACAGTAGCAGTCATCTTGGAAATACAGTAATTGTCCTCTAAATAATTCCTTAATTTGAGATCTTGGGAAGGTTGCACAAATTTGTCACAGCCTTTGAGCATAGAAAGCGCACAGTGGAACATTAGAGTGGTCCATTAAGCAAGTTCCTACATAAAACAAAACCCCTTTCTTCAGTTAACAGTTGCATTTTTAATTAGTCATTCATTTTACTACAAATTTTGCTTCAATTTTTTTTTTTCTGTCTTCATGGCTAAAGCAATTACTGCAGAATAAATTCTGTGTAATCCCTCTATTATAACTCTTTTCCTGTATTTCATGAATACATGCAGCTCTTCTGGATGTGAATGATTCTAATTGTTGTATTTAATATAATATTGTAAAATAAAAAACGTTATTTTACTATGTGATCTATAAAACATTATTATAATTGTCTGATTGACAAGGAGAGCTTTTAGGAAATTCCCCAGCTGTTAAGAGCATAGCCACATGCTAACATTTGTAGTCTAGTAACTGTTATGACCTTAGTTTTCAGGAATGCCTTCCACTATTCAGAAACCATACTGAGACATAACATATGCAACTGCATGCCTTGCTACCATTGTTTGTGTTCCTACATTTGTGTCAAAGCTACAGAAACAGTGTGACTTTTAAACATGAGATTAACTGAAAACATAGCTTTTAATATTCTAATGTGTTTAAAAAAAAAAGGCCTAAGGTAGAATTTCATATGCTGTGCTTGTTTAACCTTCACATTCTGAGCATTGCTTTTGGATTTTTTTATGCAAGAATTCCTAATGGCTTTTGAAAGTCCTTTAGTGTGATAAATCTGTAACTTAGAGCTACTTAACTTGATGGTGTTTATGCACATTCACATGCAATTATTGTAAGGCAAGGAAGAGGCAGTCTTTTAACAAAACAAAACGCATCCCCTCCCAAAATCCAAAATACATGCTTTCCTGGTATGATAGACATAAAATTGACTGGAGGAGGGAAGCAATGTTCATATCCAATATGCATCAGAATCTGTTGAAAAAGAGCTTTTACTGTTCTCAGATACATAGAAAACTGTAATTGTCTGCAGAGTCTCTTGCTGAGTTCTAGGCATTTTTCTGCACTTTACCAGTTTGTGTTTAATAAAGTGAAACTTGAAAGTAGACTAGTCAGCAGCTTGAAGGTTAGAGCTTTAGCATTTCAGAGCTTCAGACTTAAGTATGAAGGAAACAACTGTGTGAAGTGTTTGAAGACTGATAAGATGCTCAGTTCCCTGCAGTTCAGGTGCCTGCTATTGGATATATATACTGAACATCAGAAATGTCCGGTGTGGCTGGAAAATGCCTAGAAGAAGCACTGGGAAATAACGTGGGCTTCTTGAACTGGAAAACTGTGTTCAAGATTATAATTGTAAACTTCATCTGAAATCATCTGTATATTCTGCGATCTAAGAAGGAGCAAGGTTTTTTTCTCATTGTGCAGATATACACACTTTTTGTATATATATACATACATATAGTATCATATAGATAAATGTAAAATAAATCTTCTATTAAAATATCTGTCTTTCTGTAATAGATTGAACAAATGAGGACAGAGCTACTTCAGGAAAGAGCTATAAAGCAAGATTTGGAGTGTGACAAAATTTCACTGGAAAGACAGGTAATTATGTCTGACATATCATCACACTAGCAAGATAACAGGCTGGGCATCTGCCATCATTAAGAAATTGAAGTGTTTAAGGAATACAGTATTTGGTGGCTGGCACTATCCCACCACAGTGTGCTTCTGGAAGGATATGTTAGTAAGAATAGATTAAAACCCATGTGTATCTTAATACTACTCAAAGGAAAATACTATAATCTTGAATTCAGTCTTCTCTTAGTATTTTTTCTTTCTGTACTCCCTGTTTTACCCTGAGGTTTGTCATAGTTTATAAATTTCATATACTAAACACTCATATATTACCTTCATACATCTGCTAAAGGTAAAGCTTAATTTCAAGCAATTATCATTTTTGTGGAGTGTTTTCTTCTGTAGGAACAAACAAATCAAAAAATGACACGGGTCTGAAAGAAAAGGAATGCATATGATAGAGAACTAACTGCTACTCTTTGTCTAGGAAGGAATAGGACTCATTTTTCAATATCTGTGATAGAACTTATATTAAAAATTCTTTCTGGCTTTTTGCAACATTTTATTCTGCAGCTCAGTGGTCTTTGAAAGAAAGATTACTATCATAGCCCCTAGCTGAGATCCAGAAGAAAGCTCTCTTAGCAAGTTGTAGTATTATTGACAATCTCAAGAACATAAAGCAGATTGCAGTGGGAAGTTAGAGAATGTGTTTATACTAGACATCTAATTTAGTGAAATGAATACGATCCTAATTGTTTGAGAAAAAAGAATGCCACCTACTGGTGTATTGCATGTACATCCTTATGCTTTAGTTCTGCCTTAGCTGTCATAGCTTTTGTTAGTGTTTGAGATCTGAGGTCATGGTTTCAAGTTCTGTAACAGAGATTTGTTTTCTGTTTCTCATATAATTCTTCTTCCTAGCAACTATATTATTAGGACCCCATTGAAAACCTAAATTACCTAGCTTCATAAAGATTGAAGTGTAAATTTGAGCAAGACGTCTGGTTTTACAAGTCATGCATCTTGCAAAGTTTTTCAGACTATTTATGTAGTAGGAGTAGCCTTGAATAGTTAAGAAATGGGGGAAAAAACCTACAGTAACAGCTTTGATAGACTAAAGCAATGTTGGATGCATGTAATTTCTTTTATCTGCTTATTTTAGCCATAACACAAGTGAGTTACAGAATTTGGCAGAGACTTTCTATGGAGAGTAAGACAGAACCGGTGCTATTTGAAAAATACTGGCTATTACTATTTGAATAAAACATGCTGTAGGAAGTGACTAGCAACCATCTGAAGTTCAAGGGTCCATTTAAGCCTAAAAATTTGACTCAAGCTTAACACTGAATTCTTTTTAATAAAGTATGGTAATAGATCTGTTCATAGTAAATAGCAAAATCTCACTGACTGTCTTTTTCCATATTTACTAAATTAAAACTATACTGATCACCTTATATTTGCCTGGAGAAATTAGTTTTGTGTTAAAGTGATATTTGCTAATATAAGGATGTATGTAGTAATTAATTATGTTCCAACTATAGAACAAAGACTTGAGGAGCCGAATCCTTCACCTGGAGGGTTCTTACCGATCCAGTAAGGAGGGACTTGTTGCTCAGATGGAAGCAAGGATCACAGAGCTAGAAGAACGACTTGAAAATGAAGAGAGGTGAAAGTGGTTATATTAAAATCAAAACATGCATGTTTTGTTTTTTTTGTATGACCTCTTGCTAATATTAAGTCTCTAATACAATTAACTTGACTTTTTTTTTTCCTCCAAAATGGTCATTGTTTCATATAAGTATTGCAGGTGATCTTTTTGACATTAGAAGTTGTCTTATAAATTTAAAACTGGGCACAGTGGTTCTATACCTCATTGTTTTATCAGTGTCTAATACTAATAACATGGTTAAAAATGTTAACTATAATTTAACACTTCAATTTAATATGCACTTCATTGTTTCATCTTAGAGGAATGTATTTTATTTTCTGAATGTTGCTCTGGAGACAGGAGAAATTTCCTGTAGTCGTTTATCGTTTTGAACAAATCTCTTAATATTTTCGTGTGGAATCAGTAGATCAAAGCCAAGGTCATTAGTATTTGTTTAATTCTTAGAAGACTGCTAAGGAATTGTTGTCAGTAGGACTGGAAGTATTTCAGTTCCTTTTTTACAAACCTGTCTTTTGTTTGTTTTGTTTTTTTCTAGGGATAGAGCTAATTTCCAACTAAGTAACCGAAGACTTGAGAGAAAAGTAAAGGAGTTAATGTTGCAAGTAGATGATGAACATCTCTCATTGACTGATCAAAAGGACCAGGTAGAGGGACTAATATGCAAATATCTGATATTAATTCTACTAGCATAAATCATCATAATAAAGATATAAGAAAAATATAGGTAGATACTTAGTATTTTGTGGTTTAAAAACTTCCATTTAGTGAGATTCACGGTTCCCATTGTCATAATGTTCTTTTGTCTAGTGCTAAATTGTAATTAATTTCTAAGATTATGGAAAGAAAGCACTTACAGAAGCAATGCTATAATTATTTTAAGAAACAAAGCAAAAAATGGACAGTATATGATCCTGTAAAGAGTAACATAAACAAATAATATATACTATTTTGCTACCGTAAAATTTTGCTTAAAGAAAGAAGCTATTTATTGTTAACTATAAGCTGTAAGTGTTAAGGATACATTGATATTCTAATAGCAGTGTGCTCTAGAATTTCTGTGATCTTTGTTGATTCCTTGCTTAAAGCATAGTTTGTTTCAGTATGTGACTCAAATAGTTAATATTCTGCATAGAGAATGGACAGTATATTTCAAATTGCAGACATCTATTAAGAGAGCAATCTCTTAAAATCCTCTGGGTTTTTAAAATACATTTTATAGTATCTGTCTGGTAAAGTTACTTAACTTGGACACACTAATCACTCTTCCCTTATTGATAACTGGCTCTTGCTATCACATAATACTGTCTTACTTTACCAAAGCTATATTTGCTTGTTGCTGGTTTTTCTCCTTAAAAAATTGTATCACATCACTTTTCTCAAAGCCTAATGCTGATTTTCAAGTATTTCAGAGGCACAGAATTACAGTGTCACTACACTGGCAAAGTTGTCTCTCTATTCTCCCTCTCATAGATGCTGGAAGAGTAAAATTCCTCTATTAAAATAGTCCTCTAATCAGCTGACATGTAAATATTTCAGTTGAGTTTGCGTTTGAAAGCAATGAAACGTCAAGTGGAAGAAGCTGAAGAAGAAATAGACAGACTGGAAAGTGCTAAAAAGAAACTCCAGAGAGAACTGGAAGAGCAACTAGACATCAATGAGCAATTGCAGGGACAGCTTAATGCTGCAAAGAAGGAATTAAGGTAGGGTAACTTGTCAGACATTACACTTGTGTATCACATCACCACTCACAAGATTGATCTCTTGCTTCATTAATCCATAAACAGGGGGGTTCTACTTAAAAAACCCTCAGGTTTATCATAAGCAGACAGTGTTTTAAGAGACAGTCCTGTAATACTCTTCTACATTACTTTTCTCTACAAATGTTCTCCAAGTGGTTAAGGGCTTGGAGGGAAACTTCGTATGAGGAAAGGCTGAAATCACTTGGCCTGTTCAGTCTGGAGAAGACTGAGAGGAGACCTCATTGTGGTTTATAACCTTCTCACCAGAAAGGGAGGAGTGGGGGCTGAACTCTTCTCTTTAGTGAACAGTGACAGGACACGGGGGAATGGTACGAAGCTGTCCTGAGGGAGGTTCAAGCTGGGTGTTAGGAAGAGGTTTTTTACTCAGAGAGTGGTGGAGTATTGGAACAGGCTCCCCAGGGAGGTGGTCATGGCTCCAAATCTCGTGGAGTTTAAGAGGCACTTGGACAATGCCCTTAGTCACCTCTTGTGACCTTGGGGTTCTCCTGTGCCTAAATGGGAGTTGGACTTGATGATCCTTCCAACTCGGGTTGTTCTGTGATTCTGTGATTAAGTCTTTCTAGGGTGCTCTAGATGCCCAAACCTTCTTTCCAAGATCTACCTGCTGAATAAAGGCATTGAGGCAGAGAATAAAAAAATTCCTGCTGATAACTGAGAGATACAGCTCTCCTGTGTTAGATTTCCTTAGCCATCTTTTAACATCTCAGTTTGAAAAGTGTAAAGTTTCTCCTCTCTGTGACTTTAGATAGAGGTGCTTGAAAATATGATTGATTGATCTTCGTTCTCTTGCATGTTTCTTCCATGTAAGATACAGTCTATGTTAAACTACCCTATTGGAGCACAAGTTTCTTTGACAGCCTCTAAAAACGTCAATCCTACCTGTTAGAGTTTTAAGCTTTACATAAGTGTTCTTGCATGTAGATGTGCATTTTTCATAGCAAAGACGTGTATTTTTGTTTTAGTAGACTGAAGAAGTCACCAAGTAAAGTGTTGGCTGATTCTGATGATGATGACGACGATGATGATGATTTCAGCACCGATGGTGATAGTCTCTGTGAAGTAACTTCAGGAGATAACTTTTCAAAAGATGATGACACGAAAGTCTAAATAAGTATTGAATCTGTGATTCCTTGAAAGTACTGGAAGAATAACCTAAATTATCAAGAAACTGGATACTCCAGAAGCCAAATGACATAAAGGGATTTAAGTGTTGGGAATATAATGTTTTCATCCACACTGTGCCATTTTCTTCTATAGGTCTCCACTGTTTATTATAGAAAACAGGATTGCATTATAGAACAGGTATAGACCACTGATATATCTATATATAACTACTACTGAAGACGTTGGCGTGACGTTTCACATTGGAAATGTGATTTTGCTAAAATTCTGTTTAAGTAAAAAGCCATTTAAAAGTAATTCAAAATTAGTTTGTAGTTATTAAGAGCTTTTCCCTGTAATAAGGAAACCACAGAAGATTATTTAATAATTGTAAGTAGGGGAAAATTATGTATAAAATGTAAATATTTTTTAAGCCTGATTTTTTTGTTGACTACTTTAGTACTATTTTGTAAAGTTTCAAATGTTATATAAATCAGTTTCATCTGTAAAGTCCTTAAATTTATACTGAATGCTATATTTAGGTTTTAACTAAGAAGAAAACAAATGAAAATTAATACATTTTGTGCATTACAGAGGAGATTCACAGTTCCTGAGCCAGGAAGGCAGTGCAAGTCTTATTGTATGTATTCTGTATATTAGAGAACAAATGTTAGGTCCTGCCTGTTGATTTTAAAAGGACCATCACATGATGAATAAGGCTTACCTACAGCTTTCTTGTAAACTTTGTTTGGAAAACTTTCTCTTCTTAGTAGGGAAGAGTGGGAATAAGGTCAGTTATTACTTGGCATCATTCATTTCCTGAAATGGACTCCATACTGGCAGAGGCAGAACATTATTATCAGCCTGCTGAATTGAGGGCATCAGGACAGACTTACCTTAAAGTGTCTAAGGAGTCTCAATTGTTCCAGTAGATTTACTTGTAGTCTTCAAAGTAAGTACATGCTCAAAGCTATTCATTAATTGATCTCAAAATGTTATGCACCTAGCAAGAAATTGTACCAAGGAGACAAAAAGCATGTAATCTGACTTTTCCTTCTAAGCTGTTCCTGAACTTCGATTTGTGATATAGTGCAGTGTATGGTTGTATATGCAGATATCTATTAGTATCTCAGTTTACAGAAGTATCTGCACTTTGGGTGATCCATCTGTTCAACAAACTTTGTGGGAAATATAAAAGAAAAAAAACGCAGATTTTATTTTAAAAGCGTTTTTCATCCTATTGATGATTTTCTTTTTGCCATCTATATTACACCAGACCATATTTGGTTCATTGCAAATCTAGAATTCTAAGGGCACTACTACATAATTTTGTTAATAAAGTATGGTCCTGTCTGGTTATTAGTGTTTCTCCACAGCTGCAGGTTAGTGAGCACTTCTTTGTTGAGTGGACCAAAAAACAGTGTAATGTGATGGTAAAAAAATACTTTAAACTGAAGTTGCTAGGAGCTTCCATTATTCTCCCACAAATGCATCTACTGAAGAAGACAAATGTATCAGCTCTGAAAAGAGGTGGATAGACTTGGTCAAGGCCAAAGTCCTGACAATGGCAGTATCCATTTTCATACAATTATATGAAATGATACTCCTGCCTATGGGATCAGAAACATATTCAGGCATCAGACTCTTTTGCCATGTAAATCCCTTCAACTTGATTTTGGTGATTTTAGATAGATGGGAAATAATATGAACAGCATAGCTGTGATACTCTTATCTCTGAATCTTGTATGTCTTTTCAAGTAGTGTACATACAATTTTTTTTGCAGTACTAGCTTTACTACTTTGACAACATCGAAACATCCTTTCCACCAAGAAGATCTGCACTATGCTCTACTGACAATCATCGTATATCCTGCTGTGATTTATTTTTTGTTGTTTAATTTGCATGTTTACATAGGCTTAACTTTAAACAACTGATTCCAGTCTCCAATGTTCTGTCCTTATGTTTGTAGATTACTATTATTTCAAACTCTTGGAAGAAAATCACTTAATATTGCATCTACCTCCAGTTACACTAAACTGTAAAAGAAGAATTAAAATAAACAGTCACCTCTTTCAGTTCTACTTTGTATGTGCACATAGCTTGATATGGAAATTGAATTTCATATGGAAGATGCATGTTAAAAATATAAGAAAATAGTTATCTGGGAAATATTGGTACTGTAAACAAGTTTCTGCATTTTGTTCTTTTTAGATAGCTACTTTCTTTGTAAAGCAGATGGCAAGTGTCATATCTAGAAGACTCTTTTTCTCATCTGACCTTATTATAAGTTAGAAGGAGGGAGGTTTTTAAATGGATTTCAAAAGAAGCTCTTGATTGATACAAGGAGCCAAGAGGGGCAATATGTGAAGAAACATGGTTGTGAGATGTTCAGTCCCTAGAAGTCTGTACAAACATCAGAGCTTTGGGTGTTAAAAAGATATATGGCTTGAATTCTGAGTTGTGGAGATCTTCAGTTTTCTTCAGTGATACCATAATATCCCATAAACAGACTCAAGCTAAATCACTTTTGATATAAGTGTAACCTGATGACTTGGATAGTGGGTGGTTCTCTCTCAATGTAAGTAATCTATGATGAGCAATGAACTTTTTATCCTCTCTGGGATTAATGGACTTTCATATCCCCCTGAGATTTTTGACCATTTTAATGTAATGAGGGATTTTCCATAGAAACAATATTTCTTCCTGTTAGAATTCTGTTCTGTCTAAATACATGTTCTTCAAACAACAATGTAGGTTTAATATTGCCATATTTAATTCCTGACAACTTGTGCTTTAAAGGGACTTAAATGGCTGTTTTGAAAATCAAATTCAAGTTCTATTTTGAGCCTTTTCACTAATCTGTTACTCTCTGGCAGATTTTCTTCATTGTCTGAGCCTGCTTTTGTAGACAGAGAATACAAGTTAACTTCTACAAGAATGTTTTGATGTTTTAGATTACATTTGTCAAGTGCTCCAAGATTTTTCAAAGGCAATTGCTATACAGTGCAAAATACAGAAATGTAAAACACACAAGTGAACAAAGTCCTTCTGTCCTCTCTAGACTCATCACCCATTGTCACATATGATAGATTTTAATGCCCTTCAATTTGGAGGGCATCTCTTTTCATAAAAGCATTAAGGTCTTTCAGGCATCATATCTCCTTTTAGTGCATGGATAAAGAAAGAGGAAAAATTATCTTCTTGCTGTCTACTGTATCTGCTTCTCTGCACTGCACATTATTTAAGGAACCCCCTGTATTATGCAAATACTTTCTTAGTTCAGAATTGGCATTGCTTATTATTGTTCAGTTACCAGGCAAGTTCCCCCTGATGAGACTATAACTTGTTGATTAATCTGTATATTCCTCTGATTTATCCTCATTCTTCTCAACTTAATTCTTTCCTTTTTCCTGATCAAACAATCTGTTCTAATTTATAGCTGATTTTCTAAACTATTCCGGAACCCATGTGCATTCCTAATTTTCTAACAGACCAGCTGTGTGCTTTGCTGAGTGAGCTATACACAGTGCAATAGCTTCAGCTTTTAGGCCTTTTCTAGATCACACAGCATATTTCAGTAATTAATGCTTTTAGCTTACTGGAGCTTCCTATCCTATGAGTAGAGCTACATGTTTCAGCTGCTTAATTTCTACCAACTGCAGTTATCAAGTAACATTGCAAAATGTTCAAAGACTTTGCTGAAAGAGCAACATTCTTTAGAGATTGCCAGAGTTTATAATACATTTAATTTGTTCTTTTTCTGCATAAGATGCTGGTTAGGTCACATATGTAACCCTCTGACCCTACTATGTTGTAGTGGGGAAATTTTCATGGTTATATAATTCAGAGTTTATTTTTTCATGAGCACAGATCTATTTAGAAGAAGGTATAGAAATTAATAGCAAGGGTTATTTGTATTACAGGTTTTTCTTTTAGTGAAAGCGAGGAAGAACTTAAGAAGAAGAAGGGGAGTAAACTCCAACAGACAAGGTCAAGTGCAGTAATTAAATGGCCTCACCTACCTTGCTAGAAGTGTGATAGCCCTTTAATGGTTAGTATCAGTGAGCCTCATGTGAGGTCAGCAGAGACTGAGTTTTATGTTGGAGGGAATATTTGATCTTTTCTTCACTTCTAATAAGGATTTGCTCTTGTATTCAGATCCTGAAGCTTCATGCCATTAGTAGAAGAACAGGCAGTAAAAAATTACTCGCATTCTGAGCACAGGTGGATGATGAATGTTTAAGCTCTCCAAGTTTCCCATAGGAAAGCTATAGGAGCATCTCTATGTGAGTGCAGAGAAGGGATGGACTCATTACAGGTAACTTGAGCTTTTCTGTGTTTTCTGTGTACTTTTGCTTTTTCAGCAGAATGGGCTTTCTGAACAATGCTTTATCTATTAGGTTACAAAGCTATTTTCACTAGTTTCATGCTGTCCTTTTCGTTTGTAATATACCAACATCATAATGTAAAATAAGGGAGAAAATACAGACAGTAAGAAAGATCAATGCAGGATCTAGTTTTGATTCTGCACATTCCCTACATTCCTCCTAAAAAACTTGGCACAAACATTGTTTAAGCCGTGTTAAACCTACAGATATCTTACTTGGGCTGAGCTGGATGTAAGATTTTGTTTCCAGGGAAGGACTGTAAACGTTCAAGACCAGGATAGTAAGGAGCATGCTGAAGTAGTGCTAGGAAATGCTTATTTGCTGTATGCATTTGCAGCGAGGATTCTCAAGAGAGCCCAACTGAGACAAATGATAGTGGTGAAAAAAGAGCAGCATATATTTCTGGTATTTCTGTGGAGGCACTGTTAATGGGAGGTGATTAGCTGCATACCCCTGTACAGCATGGGGAGTTACCTATTGCAGAAATGTTTTCAATGTCTTCAAACCTTGGATACCCAAGTGCCTGCCAGAATCAGAAACATTTGTTTTGTGTGACTTGCATTTTATCCTACCTTTCTCCCAGAAGGAAGTTGTATGAGTAGTGCTGTGATTTCCCTTGGATTTGGCTTTTTGTCAAAGATCTGCTTATGTCTGTGGTTTTGGTGAGAGAAAAAGAAAACATTGCTGCCCTTGGAGTGGAAAGAGAGAGGAGACTGTTTGGAATTCATCACTGGGAAAACTCTGCGTGCCAGAAATGACGTTTACTTTTCTAGAAAGCAGTTCCTCTGTGCAGGGGAGAGCTGAGCTGTTGACTAAAAGTTCACCTTCCACACCCACAGAACTGGTGCTTCTTAGCCCAGCCTGACCTTTATTTTCCTGTGAGATGACTGAGACCTGGGACTGACTTGACTGAGAGTGCCACCATGTGTACTACAGATGAGGTTGAGATTGGTATACTTTTATTTTGTTCTTCAAGTCTTTTGGTTAAAATATAGCAAATACTATTTAAGGAAAAAGAGAAAATGCACATGCACACACACTCTGAAGACATGCAAGTACTGTATCAGCTGATTGGTGCCTGCATGAAGGCATAATCCCAGCTGTTTAAAATTGACACACAAATTCAGTAGCTACAATCAAACTGTGGCTATTGTAAATCCTTCCCAGCACAGACCACCTTCATTTGAGTTCTGGCATTTTCTTGGATATCTGCTGTGTTAAATAGCTGTTTGACAGAGGCCCAGCAAGCCTCTTAACTTGTCTTTTAAGCACTTTACAGAAAGGAAAACAAAGGAAGTTGAACCATCCAGAGAACACAGGGTGGTCTGAAAGTTGATAGTAAAGCACTGCCAACCAGGAGGATTCTTCTGTGTATGGTTATGTGGTTGTCCTGCTCTACAAAAATCCAATGTAGAGTTCTCAGAGTTAAATGTCAGGTTCCCATCAGGGTCAAAACTTCAGCCAAATAGCCAAATGTGTTTCAGCTCTTTATTTTCTAGATCCTTCTATTGCCATCAGAGAATCACTTTTATACCAAAGTGATTCCAAATCTGAGGATGAAATCCTGCTTATGGTTACAGCTGATTTATGCAGAATAAGCAAACCATTAAACAGGAAGATTTGGCCAACTGAGTAGGACCCAGGAAGTGTTTTAGTTACACTCATCATCTGTTGCAATGATGGCAAGTGGCCAACATTGGCCACTGCTCCTTGCATAAGCCAAGGAAAGGAAAACAATATTCTACTGAAAAAAATCTGCTTCAACATTGTCTCCTTAAGAATGGACAGAATTGCTCAGCAGCAATACAATTCTGGAGGGCATGTCAAGAATTTTTGTCTAATTACTCTATAGGATCTTTTTGTATTAAGTATTTTCTCTCTCTTGTTAATTTATCAAAAAGCCAAATGTGTGTATTAACAGAGGAGAACCTCAAAATTCGTAGAGAAACGATAACTCCAGTCATGGGAAATGTAACAAAACTCCTCCTTAAGAGCTTGCTAGCCTGTCTGCTGTCAGAATGTTTTGGTGTACTTTTCACTCTAATGCTTTAGCAAAAGCACACTGTGTGTCATAGGACAGCGGATTGAAGATTTCTAAAGTGTTCGGTACTCCCCAAAATAGTTGACTCAAATAAAATGAGCTAGAAAATGAACAACCATCAGATGTTTTCAATTTATCCAGTGCGTGCTATTAATGTATTAATATATTATAGTCTTTGTGCAATGTCTGTAGAAATCATGGGGAATTCTTCTACTGATTTTAGAGGGAGGAGGATTGGGCCTTGTGTTAGTATCTTAATCATTTGGTAAATATATCTTCAAAACATAGGCATATAGAAATTTCCAGGGGCAGAGTGATGATCTAACATCCTGTTTTCAATAGAGGCCAATTTCCAGGGCACCATAGGAAGGCAAATCCCTTCCTTTCCGTCCCTCCATGTGCAGTGTCAGTTGTGTCACAAGAGACTACTGTCAGTCTCTCTCCATTCATTCCTAGCTATGGGGCAAACCTGACTGATAGCTCTGACTAATTTCATGGAAGATAGCTCACATTTTGTCTGACCCAAACCTGATCCTGTATACATACCTGTATGTATCTCTTCCTTCAGTGCAAGTAACTTCCTCCAGTGACCTGCAGCAGCAATGGATCTCCAGGTTAATTATAAAAAGCAATATTTCTTTTGTACTACTTTAATTCTATTAACCCACATTAATACCCAGAGCACCTCCCTTTACTTAGTTATTAACAGACAGATAGTAGTAAAAATGAGAGCAGAAGTAGGGCAGTTGTCGTTTAGTGATTTTTTTTTTCCATCTTTCTGGTCTTGTTCTGCAGCAGGGAGAATAGGTGTTGACAGGTCTGTTCTAAGCATTCATTACTATCCATACCCCTCTTATATCTGCTTTCTCTGTTTGCATTCGAAGAACACTGCATTTCTAGAATCAGCAAGATTTAAGTTGTACTGGCTAAAAGACGTTAATCAATTGTCATATGTGAGACTGAATATGTGTGCATTTAAAATAAAGTTTTGTGAGTTATACTTAGAAAAACCTAATAGGAAAAAAACACCCCTTGCAGAAGCTGCATTTTGGAATAAATGCAACAGCCCTATAGTGCTTGCTTTCCATGCTGAAATACTTACACAAAAAAGAAAACTGGAAGAATTTAAACATGTCTCTTGAGATACGCCGTTTCTGCTTTCCCCTGCCAGGTGAGATGAGAGTCTGCCCAAGCAACCTATGGGATATGTGCCCTATTAAGCCAACTCAAGGAAGTGTAGCAGAATCCCATGTGTTACTCAGTCCAGCCACTCCAGTAGCTTTTCAAGCTCTCAGGTAACTCCTCTCAAAAGATTGTCAGTGACGGGAATGGTACTCCATTTACCTATAATAACTAAAGTAGTAATCCAGGTAGGCCAGAAGTGCCACATAATGCCTAAGCATGGTGAAGTTATGAGAAAGAACAGCAGTTAATCATTCAAAGGGAAATTAGATTTTCAAGTTATTGCTAATTTTACCTTTTAGAAATCTATATCTACAAAGTTAAATATATATTACTAAAATTAATTTGAACAGCTAACGACTTCATCAAAAGACATGGTTTGAGAACATTTTGCAAAGGCATGTCAGAAGCATTAAAGACAAGGCCAGGCATCTGAATAAAAAGAGTAAGATAAAATGGAGTTATGAGTGATATGAAAGAGAACCAGCCTTCCTCATTGCCTGCAAAGAGTTTGTCACAATACAGTCACTATGTGTGGCTTTCTGTGTATTTTTTTTTCTGCATTCCCCTTGGATTCAAATAGTATGTTAGGCACAGTAGATTTTAGGTACGTTCTGAGATGCAGGGAAAGCATTTTGTAGGCCAGCCTTTTCACTCAAAAGCCACAGGTTTATTTAGATTTCACATTTTCATCAAGCAGGAAGAATGTCAGGAAATCCTGCTCTACTGGTCCACGTCACTGATACCAGTTTGATCTATTTCAAAGTCTGTGATCAGGGCCCAGAAACATGCTGCCCTCAGCTGCGTTCTTGCTGACTGGATGATGTATCATGTGCAGGTGAAGGAAAAACATACTCCTCCTTCTGGGCTGAAGCAGCCTGAGGGATGACACACTGCAAATCTGGGGAGTGGCCATCCAGATTCACAGATACAGTGTATGACCAAATACATAAGTGTTTAGGTGTGTGAATCCTTCCTAGGACTGGGTCTATTGTTAGAGGGGCATTTCCCTAAGTAATATTTAGTCATTATGGTTCAGCTGTTACTAAGTGCCCAAACTATTGAGTCCTTCCTCCACTCCCTCCTAATAACTTTACTTCAGTTAGGCCCAACAGTGTCTTCTGTATTGATCATACATTTTTTTCTTCTTTTATTGTAATGACTTATGCACAGAGGAAATAAGATAATTCTTGGTGACAGGAAAGGAAAAATTTCATTATACTGTAGATACAGATAGGTCTGCTGGAATGTGTTTTGGAGCTGGAGGGTCCAAAGTTTTCCTGGTGCTAGTCCTCTGATAACAAGTCAGTATGCTGTGATATTTTATGGTTAAAATAGCTCTCCTTACTTTTATATGACCTCTAATAAACTTTTTAGCATGTAGAAAAAAAATAAATAGAACCAGATCTTCCACTTCACAACTTTTATGTGCAGCACCCTGTCCCAGCTATGTGTGCAAACAGACAATGGACTGGGAGAGTAATTAAGAAATGCTGAATTCCCATGTGTATAATTCTGAGATAAGGGAACATGGAGGCTCTAAACTGTATCTAAACCAAGGGGGAACCAGACAACCAAGAGCTTCTGTAGCATCTGTGCAGCTGTTGTAGATAAATGCCTGGTTGCTTTGTTGGTTAGAAAAGCGTTCCATTATCCTTTGCCCTGAAGCAGGGCTGAAGTCCACCATTTGCTATTCTGACCTATCATAAAATAGAGCTGAAGCAGAATATGGGGTTTTTTTCCCCCTTCTTCCTCTTCTGTGTCTCCTTTCTTGTGAAGAAATAAAGCCAAAATGTGTTTTGTCTTCCCCTTCATAAGCTAAAAGAAGGCAGTCAAATATCTGTAGTGATTTCCTGTCCTTAATGTTCCAGCTCCCTGAAATATGTCCATGCCTTACTCTTATAGAAGAACTTGCACTCCACAATTTACTTCTGCCTCTAAAATTTCCTTATTTCCTGCCACAATGACAATACTGAAATCAGGCTTTTGGAAGAGAAATGTCCTTCAGTATTAGCTCCAGGGAGTGGAATATGATTTTAAATGCAGCTGCCTAACAATATAACTGCAGTGCACATGGTGGGGTGTGCCTGTTTTCTACTCTCCTGCCTACCTTAACCAGTTCAATTATGTGACCTGGCCAAGTCACACCCATATGTGAACAATGCTGATGCACCTGTGCTGCATTATTTTTACATGACATTTGTGCTGAACTGTCCTGTTTGTGTGGACTGACTAAACCAAAACCTACTGCTGAAAATTGAATGACAGGCTTCTAGCATTGCATGTGTGTCTCAGGCCACATTGGTGTGGGCTGTGACCCAGTTGTTAACTGAATGGGAGACCTACATGAAGGATGAAATGGTTAAGATGAATCAAGGGGTGGTACTTTTTCTGCTGAATCAGAACTGGATTGATGCCCTGTATGCTTCAGCAAAATCTGAAGTGATGCTATCTAAATCCCCAAGAATTTCTGATTGAAAAATGATATTGCTATTTTTTCACTCATATGTGGCTACATATTCATTATAAATGAAACTGTCCTAGATTTGTTTCAATATGTTTTATCAGTTGATTTTGGTAAAGTCAACGCATTTATTTTTTACGTAATAAAGTAAAAGTCATGACTGTAGCTGTGTAAGTATTATGACTTACAGATATGCTCAACCAAAAGCCTTCCCAATTAAAGCTGAGAAGTCTTTTTCTTGAAAAAACATGCCCTTCTAGGGATTTGCAGCCTTCTTTAAAATCTTAGCAGTAATTTTTATTTCACTATAAATTGCTTTTTAACAGTCTGAACCTGCAAATCATAGCTACCAAGTATAATCCTCAAATTTCTAACTACTGGGTGCACGTGCATGGCAGAATCCTGTTACATTTATGATTACCTGATTGGCTTTGATGGACTTGCTGTATGTTCTTGAGCAGATATAGCTTTGTGTGACTAACCCATTCTCTTCCATCATTTCTGGCTCTTCTACAGGAAATTAGAGTGCACATTGCTTTGTATTATCTATTGAGCTATAGCATTTTTTTACTTTTTTGATACATAAAGTACTTTGAGAATCTCAACGGGGAGATAGACTTGAAGTACGAAGTAGGACAGCAATTAAAAGCAGAAAACATCAGAAGAAACATTTGTTGCAGTTATAGCCTGTGACTACATTATCAGTAAACATGGAATCAAGTTGTTATTGCAGGCAACTCCAGGAATTTATTTTTTTCTTCAACTCAACCATAACTGAAATAATCACATAAAATGAGTACTGAGGGCTTTGCAAAATGAAATATATCTTCTGCATTTCAAACTCCTGATGTGGGATTTCCTAATTATAGATTTGTGTATGTGAGATCAGCAGGGGAGGCTCTAAGTTTCTGTAGTAATCCAGTATTAGCCATGTACCTAGAGTCGTAAGTGACAGCACACAGTTATATTGAAAGATTTGAGAAGTAATATGATGCTTGTAGCTAAACCAAGCTGGGCATTCAGATAACTGTGTTATGTTGCTTCAAAAGGATAACTGTAAACCACAGTTTGCTCCAAACACAGTGAAAGATGAAATATTGCTCAATAAAAGAACTGTAAAATACTCTATATTAGTTTGTATATTGCATATAAGGAGACCTATGACTGCTGAATTTGGGAATTCAGTTTTTGAAATGTGTCCCCTAACAAACTGTTTCATGACCATTAGCAGGCTGAAATGTTCATTCTAGATCCCCCCCAAAAAGAGAGCTTGAGAGTTATATGATGCTGAGCTAAGTGTGTAGAGAATGCAAGGGTGAAAGCTAGCAGAAAAAAGAAACAGCTCTGAGGAAAAATAGGTGATCAAGCCCACAGGTCTTACTGAGTCTAGTTCTGAAATACTTTCCATGCATCTGTCTGTTTGATAATCTCTGCTATAAATGGGTTTCATGCCTTAGGGATGATGAAGGCAGAATAGATTTTAATCCCCCTGGAAAATGAAGGCTATTAGAAGTTAATTATAATATCTCATTTTTGTAGCAATAGAAATGGGACTCTATAACCTTAATGACCACAGGTGTGAATTCTTGTCCAATTTGTAATTCTGCAATTATTCCCAAATCTCACAGGATTAATATTCAGTTGATCAAGCTTATTGGAGCTTCTCTTCTTCCTCTTCACTCTGTCAGCAGTTAGCCTGGGGATGGAGAGGAGCTTTTGATGAACAAACAAAACCCCAAAAAAACCCGAAAATCCCCAACCTTTTAAGTAGGGCAAACCTACTTCCTGTGCCTTGTATTGTATGCCCTGTTGCCCATCTTGTGACCAAGGCCTATTTATTCTGTGACATCCGGTTTCATTTTTCCCATAGCATAATGATCTTTGGGCCTTCTGGGGAAAAAACATTTCAGTAATGCTGCTGGTGGGTGACAGGGTAGTCTTCAAAAAAATTGAGGATGCCTACACTTTAAATTTCTTGCAGTTTCTGTGTTATTATCTTTTCCACAACAACTATTGCTCCAGATACTCGTACTATAGTGTCATCTTGTAATTTACCTGCTGTGCCTTTGGATTATTGCATTCACAAAGCACTGACAGGTTTTGAACTGAAAGCTCAGCATCTTGGTCAAAGCTCAGCCACCACATTGTGTATTGGCCATGAGCAGTCTGTATGACTGTGTATACCTGTTGTGTAGACTGTCCAGCTAGAAAAATCAATAGAATACTGTTGTTTTAGTCAAAGCATTTCCCGAGTAGTGATGTACTTTCCATTCCCCAATCCTGTCTCTGTAAGCTAGTGCCGTGTCCAAACCACAGACAACATGAAATGTTCACAACAGCATACTATGACCCTTGCAGAAAAAAGGATGTAACCTGTGGGGAATCTACTTCAGACTGTATCAGAACCAGGGAGGTAAGGTCATGGGTCCTGGCAAATAGGCTGAAACCAAGCAGGCGTTTCTCCCTTATCTTTCAGGGAGCAAAAGAGAGAGTGAATCTATGGATTTTCACTTGGCTTAAGTCTCCTTTAGGGGTGAGAGTGAAAGGCAAATGTGGAATAATGAGCTGCAGCCAGAATTAGGTGCAGAGCTTGCCCAAGGCAAAGATAAGTGCTGGGCACGAGAGCTCCTTTCAGACCAGAGAACTGTTCCCTGCTAGAAGCCAGTCATCTTTACCACTATTGAAAAGATAGTGGTTGGAGGTTCTGGCATAGGACAGCTATCAAGAAAGCAATCCAGGAACCTCCTGAGTCAGGACTTGTAGACATATCTTCATGTTTTATGGCCCTCATAGCTGTTTGCTCTGAATTTATCCAACTGCTTTTTGAGAGCATTAATATTTCTCAAAACCAGAGTATCCTCTGCCATAATTTAATTTCTCACATAAATGTGGTGTCTGGCTTACTTTAAATGCATTGTTCCCAAGGGCAGGAAATAATGAATAGCCATTGCTCATTCACTTCTGTGTACCAGTCACGATCTTCTACAGCTCTGCCTATTCCCCACCATTGTCTTTTGTACAAGCTGAAGATCCCAAATCTGCTTATCCTGACTTCATCCAAAAATAATTCTATAACTCTGAGCCTTCTTGCAGCCCTTCTGTGTACATCTTACACTGCTGCAACATCTTCTCTTGAGCTTCCTTTTTTCCTACTTGGTGGTACCAGGCGTTGACTCAGTACTAGCAGCTGGCTCCATAATTCCTGCTATGTATTGCAGCTTTGGGGATGGAAAAAAAGTTGTTACTCCAAATGTTGCTTTCATGCAAAGAGAGGTATTTTTTGATTTTTTATTTTTGTGTCTCCATTCTACATATTTGTCTTAACCTTGGCAAAGCTTAGGAGATTGTAAGGTATTTTCAAATGTTTACTATGTACGTAGGACCACACAGCCTACACAAAGGCTGAAGAGACTGTGGGTGGGTGCATGGGATACACAGCCAAATAGCAAGGCAGAAAACAAATTAGACCTCTTACTACACTTGTGCAGCTGGCTAACTAGGAGAAAGAGAAGGAGATGATTCACTGAGTATCCAAAAAAAGCAGACTACTAACTATGCATTCAGGTTATTCTTTCTTGGAAGATTGTAATTTGAAGGTGTGCCTGAAAGTAGAAGATGCTTCTATTTAAACAAATATTGGTAAATCAGGTAGACATGACCTGCTGCTGTTTTCAAAAAAAAAAGGGGGGGGGGGGGGATGGGGGGGGGCG